>ML435818.1:55621-69518 GCA_005239525.1 Nicotiana knightiana
TAATTGCTTCTATGAAAGTTTAAAAGATACAATATTAAATCGCATACTACAACCAACTAGACTCAATGACAAACAGATGGAATTGGTTCTTCTAGTTGATCTGTAGCCTTTGTATCGCACAGTAATTCTGCTTGCAAAATCTCTAGGAATTTTGCTTTCAGTTCTTGATTCACTTCTGCACTTGTGCGTTCTTAATTCAAGCAAGAATACTTCAATTACTTATAGAGTCAGTTGTTGAGTTTGTCATTCAGTTCTGGTACAACTCTTCCTGGGAGAAAGAGTTCGTATTAAACTCAACTTCCTTCCTTCGTTACTGTCCTTGTTGAATTCAACTTCTATTTTCTTATTAATTTTCAACCTTTTCGCATTAGGAGACACTCTGCTGGTTCATTGATACTTCACAACCGCATTCCTATCCTATGCATATACGGTTCATGTGCCAACGCGTCAGGTCAAGTATGTGTGCTCTGATGGACCTGGTTCAACTGGTCAGACATTTGTCAATCTTCAAAACTATGCAGTGACTTGGGTCAACATTATTATTATTGCACTCCTTAGTAAATGCTCATGCACTTTTGACATCGAATTTTGGGGTTATACTAGTTGATGCTTACGGTTTCGTATATTATTATCGCCTTTCATTTTTTTTATAAACTACAAATGTTGTACGTTCCCGTGGATTTAGAAGTGTAAATTTCCTTCCTTATTAAAATCTATGATTTCGAAAGTAATAAAAATGAGTAATTAAGTTGATAAATTAGCACTGGCTTGCCTAACGGCAGTTTTAGGCGCCATCACGACCTATAGTGGATTTTGGGTCATGATATTTACGGAGCTTCAAAATGACCAACTCAACCCAGCCCAAAGAGGGTCACGGGCTAGGACAGATCACTCCTATATTTTTCTTATTCAAAATTTTAAGTATTTTTATGTCACATAGTTCCCTAATTATGTGAAAAACTTATATTTGTATGTAGCCATACAAGAAGCTTGATATTTGATAAGGAATATCTTAAATAAAAATGCAAATTCTTTGAAATACTTTTCTTTTCACCTTCGTCCGATTCAGTGATTGCTTCAGTAAATTTCTAAGATAAGATCTTTAATCTTGGGTTTAAGATAATTTGATGATTTAATTACGCTCATGCATAGAAATTTTAAAATTTCTGAAATTTGCTATTGTTGTCAATTTTTTCTGGGTGTTGAACTTGATCTTCTCCCATACTGAAGAGCAATTTAATTGTTAATAATATATTATAGTATTCCAAATTGATCAATAATAATATTTTCTTTGAAAAAGCTATTATTGACCATTTAAAACTTTTTTAATTCGTTATTAAATAAGCAAAAGAAAAACTAATTTTATCATACTATAAGAATGTCAAAAGTCTAAATTCTAATATTATCCATTTGATGAAAAAATTACCATGTATTGGTGCTCAAATTAATACTCACTTCACTATCATAAGTCAACAATAATTTATCCTTAATCTTACGAATGTAGTCATACATGATTAATTTATAATATATGTTGATACAATAATACGCAATGTTTGGAACTATATATACAGTTAACTTTGTATCTAGGGTTGAATAATAGGATAACTTAGTTTTTGCTATGAAACATTAGATTATGGTGGATGTCTATAATTCCAAAATTAATAATACTCACTACTTTTATCCATAATTTTTACTACTTCAATACTTATGGTTGTAACTCTCATATCTCCATATTCTCCCCCATGATCTTCCTCCATGATCTTAAATGCTTGATGGCATATTTATGGAATTCTTTTGGTACACCTCTATGTAGTACTATAAATAGAGGATGAGAAGTCCATTTTGTAACACACTTGAATACATGGAAGAAATAAGAATCTATCCTCTCTTGCTCCTTACATTCTTGTCTATTTTCTTATTTATATTATTACTTTGAGCTAAGTTTCTTAACACTTTATCAACACGAACAACTAATTTCATCTTTTTCATAAAGACAGTGTGGTAGGCACTCGTTAACTTCTAAGGCTTCGGCCTTGTCATATCCTTTTGGCTACTAGGTAATTTTAATTTAATATTTCTTCATAATGGTAGGAGTTTTATCAATTTATACTGTTCAAATTTTATATTCCTTACTCCTTAGAAATCAGATTTAACTCTGTCACTTTGTTATTTTTAATCTTGTGTATATTTACGTATTTTTGGGTGTTGTATTCAGTTTAATATGATGAACTACATTAGCATCTAAAATGTATTTATAACCACTCCCAACATTTTTTATTGTCGTTAATTTTTGCAAGTTGAATAATACACTAGTATAAAAATCTGATTAATTTAGACACCGAAATGATATTTTATCATTAATTATGATGGATATAAAGCAGATAGTTTTACAAGATAATTTTGTTGTAGTTATCATAATTTTAAAATTATACAATTAAGCTATGCCTTTATTTTTAAGTCCTGAATATTTCCTTTAGAAACGTAAAATTAGTTATCACTTTCCGTTGAAATGTTAAAGTAATAATTTCACTTATAGATACTCAAGAGTGTTTAAAACAAAATTTTTATTTTCTAGAGTAAAATAATTTTGTGAGATAAATTTTATATTACTTTTATTATGATTACTAATGCTGTGAAGAAGTATTTTTAATTTTGCTTCTACCCAAATTTAAATTGCTAATGTTTATTTTTTGATAACTTTTATATCTCTAGATCATTTCACTAGATGCTATAAATAATTGATAAAGCTTTATTTTGATTTGAGGTTTGTACATTTATTTAAGAAAGAAAATTTGATTTGCTAAGTTGCAAATTAGTTGTGTACAACTTTCTTGGCATGTGATTAAAATTACGGGTTGAGAGTGAATCTCAATATTGTTTAGCCTATTATTTCATTGATTGAGGGTAAAACGGTATATTTAAGTCCATTGTACCATGAGAATAAGACGTTGGGTGTATGTCCCGGTGTACCATGATAATAATAGTTGAGTTCGAGTTTCAACTCATTATGGTTTAACATGCTTTTATATGGGTAAGACATTAGGTTTGAGTCTCAATGATCCATACTGATGATATAATGAAAACTAAAGAAAAATAATATATTTTTCATGGAAAAACATGAATCTTGTCCCACTTGATTTACACCATTCTTGAAGTGAATGTGGTAGCAGTGCATAATAAGTCTAACGAAGACAAGTGATTGACCAATGAATATGGGTGTGCCATTGATCAAATAATAGTAGTCATCATTATGGTAATTGTAAAAATGAGAACAATAAGGGTTCTCAAAATATTCTTTCAACATGTGAAGGTGTTGTTTGACATCAATGTGGTATGAAAATAATAAGCATGGTCATATGATTATAGTCCACTTGAAGAGAATGTGACTTGTGATATGCGTTGTAAATACAAACTCATTCTTGAAAGTGAATGTGAAAATATGTGATTCAAATTATGCATAAGAATGTGCTTATGCAAGGTTGGATGAATACCAAAAATCACCTTTAAGGGAGGTTTGAGAGAAATAAAGATAATGAATATTACAATAATGTGGCTACATGAATATGTCATTGATCGCTTACATATGGTTTGCCAAAAAATATTTTGCCATGCCTTATAAAAGTTATTAAAGGCAAAAGTAAAGCAAGTAATGATTTTTCTTATAATGATTTTTACCATGATAATTATTATGATATGATTTTCTCCATGAGGAGACATTCACCATATGGATGGTGTGACAAAAGATCTTATATTACAAAATCAGTTAAGAGCTTCGGAAGAACGAATTTGTTAATACCCGGATAAATAAAATTATTCTTGACATTGATATTGTAGTAAGTCTCAAAAGAAACTTTTTGAGTTCCAAATATTTAGCCAAAGTGGTTGACATTTGAGACTATAAATGAAAGGAAGATCGAATATCTTCATACTACTATAATCATACCAGAAAATATAAAAGTGTCACGGCCCAAAATCCAACTAGGCATGATGGCACCTAACCCAACCTGCTAGGTAAGGCAACTAACAACTATCATATTCCAACGAAATCAATAAAACAATTAAATAGAGAAGTTAACTGAATCTTATACATTCCCCAAGAACTGATAATACAAATCATGAGCTTCTAAGAATAGAGTTTACAAAGCTAAAATGAAGTAAATACGTCATTTGTTTGAAAAGTACATAAATAGAGTTTTATAGATCTAAGGCTACCATGAACAAGAGGCAGCTACAACCGGAACGCAAGTACATCTTCAATTCCAGCTCCCGTTGATCACAGCAACGTCAGCAGCCAACATTTTCACGCAAGGTGCAGAAGTGTAGTATGAGTACAACCGACCCTATGTACTCAATAAGTAACAGACTTAACCTTAGATTGAAAGTAGTAACGAGCTAGAACATACGTCGGGTCCAGCACCAATAACAAACAATAACTCATTACAATGCAAGGCAAGTAATAAAGAATAACTCAGAATTTAAAATGCTCAGCTTATTCATAATTTTCGAAAATAGTTTCACTTTTTAAATATATCAGTGAAAACCCAAATCCTTTACCGAAATCGACCGAAAAATATGAAATAGTTTGATAACTGTAATTTTTTCAAATATCTTTTTTTACAATAAATAAGATGTTTCATTTTCTTAGATAGCAAATGTGAAATACCTCTCTATGACCACATACCGATATGTGTGAAAATCTATGCGTGACGTGATACCGTACAACATGAGAAAAATGCATCTCTATGCTTGTATGTCATGTGTGCATGTCACTGTTTGATACTTGTCATTCATCATGTTCAATCACTCAGTATTGTATATGGCCAATCTGGCCCAGGGAAGATCCATCCCGGAATATATACATCAACTGACCAACAGTCGCTCAGTACTGAGTAGGGGCAAATCCAGCCCATAGGGAAGATCCATCCCCAAGAATATAAATGCTTCGGACAAGATCCATGTCCAGAGAAGATTCATCCCTTAATATAATCAACCCTACTCACTAGGGGTGTGTATAGACTTTGGAGGTGCTCTACAACCCAAGCGCTATCATAAAATCAATATAACTGATGCGGCGTGTAGCCTGATCCCATCACTGCCACTCATAATTAAGCTCTCGACCTCACTCAGTCATCAATCTCTATAGTCTCACTCATGGGATCACAATGTCATGAAACTCGCCTGACAATAATGATATGATGTATCAATGAATAACAACTGATACTGACATATGATATGAATGCATGAATATGACTGAGTACGAAATATCGATGAAATCAATGAATGACAGCAATAAACGACCCCTAAGGGTCCCAACAGTATCGGCATAAAGCCTAAACATGATATATAGCATGATTGACAGCTCAATTACTTTATCACATGGTGAAAACACGGATATCAGCAAAATAGGACCACTATACAGTGCCATGAAAACAACGGAGTCCAAATTCACATGGTGCACGCTCACACGCCCGTCACCTAGCATGTGCTTCACCTCAATACCAATCACATAACACGTATTTCGGAGTTTCATACCCTCAGTACTAAGTTTAGAAGTGTTACTTACCTCAATCCGGGCAAAACTCTACTCCGAAATGCCTTTGCCTCACAAATCAATCTCCAAACATCCCGAATCTAGCCACAAGAAGTACAATACAATTAGTATAGGCTAAAGGGATCAATTCCACAAGAAAAATACAAAATTAAAGCTCAAAATTCGAAATCGGATCAAACTCATTCCCTAGGCCCACGTATCGAGATCCAACAAAAGTCACAAAACCCGAAAGCCCATTCACTCACGAGTCTAACCATACCAAAATTAGTCAGTTCTAATCACAACTCGACCTTTAAAACTCTAAATTATAGCTATGAAGTTTCTATAATTTTTCCCAAATTTCCATCTCAAAGTACTAATTAAATGATGAAATCAGTAATATATTCATGTATATTAACCAAATCCGAGTTAGAATCACTTACCCCGATGATTTTCTTGAAAAACCTACGAAAAATTTATTACACCCCATGTTTTCGTACATGGAAGTACGCCATAAGTAAATCGATATAAAATCAGAAATGAGATGTTACGTCCCGCATTTTTTGTACGTTGATGTTTCATCGTAAGTTAATCGACATAAGCTCGGGAATGAGATTATTTTGGAACTATAAGTATTATGCTATTTCAAACAAGTGATGAGTAAATTCATGAAGGTGAGAGGGGAAGCAAGTCAAAGAAAATGAATTTTCGTCCAAATTGACATATAGGAATAAAATACGGTCTGAGCTATAATACCCGATATTTATGGACTAGTACCATACAAGGTACCATATCACCATGATAGTATGATATGTTATGTTGGTACTCGTTTGGGTAAGGTACCGGGTGCCCGTCGCGGCCCTTCGGCTTGGGTCGTGACAAAAGTGGTATTAGAGCAGTTCTATCCGAGGGAATCTACAAGCCATGTATGGTAGAGTCTTGTTTATCGGTGTGTCGTGCACCACAGTTATAAGCAAGAGGCTACAGGGCATTTAGGACAGTCACTCTTTCTTCTTACTCTAGATCGTGTGGTAGAGCTCACTTATAAGAATTCAAATTCCGAACTTCTATTTTTATTCATAATAAGATGACGCCTACGTTCAGAGAGATGATCGATAAGAGATATAGCTGTTGTAGTGTTAAATCAGAGGAAATCGAATTTGTATCATGCTTATGATAAGAAATGTGAGGTCTTCAGCAGATCATGTGCATACTGAAAGGTGTAAGCCTCTTGATAAGGAGTCTTGAGGCAAGAATACCTATCCACCTTAATGGTGAAAGACAATGAAAGATTCAGAAGATAAATACAAGTTTCAACAAGTAAGAAAAAATTGACAACAATAGCAAATTTCTGAAATTTTAAAATTTCTATGCATGAGCGTAATGAAATCATCAAATTATCTTAAACCCAAGATTAAAGATCTTATCTTAGAAATTTACTGAAGCAATCACTGAATCGGAAGAAGGGTATGAGGTAGCTAGTTAATAAAGATTATCACTATTTACCATTCAGGAAGGGAGATATAAGCATTGTGAGTTACCTTCAATAGTAACAGATGTACGTACAATCGGCAACACCTATCTCAGTCATGCCCTATGGGAGCTAACAAATATGGTTTAAGAAAAGGACATGATAGCAGGATCCGACTAGGGTTAGAGTAACTCAAGATGATGGTAGGATTACTTGTATTAGTTGACATTTCCAAAGGATATTGTAAATGTGCTAACAAAATCTCCCTGTGAGACACCCAGATGGTACACTATGAAATAATACAGCCAGATATGAGTACTATAAAGATAGGCACTGGAAGCCTTGAAAGGATAAATGTTACCTTAGTATGGCTCTCGTCCCTAGTAAAGAAAGAATGTTAGGCAACCCGAAGAGCAGTAGACCGAGTAAGGGGAGCTAAAAGCAAAGGAATGTCCTGTGGAAATCTTCAAAATAAAGTGTTAGACAGAAATATTAGCAGAAAATGAGAAGAGAGTTAATGAAGCCTTATGAGTAAGATGTGATGCATGGATGACAACAGAAAAATAAAATGAATGACGGTATTATAGGATATATAGTCAAGTGAAGGAAAAGACAAGAGGAGCCAGGCCTTTCGACAACAAAAGAGTATAGGCCATAAAGTTATATCCTCGTTTCGAGAAATAAGTTCGTGACTCCAACGCGACTACCCGAAGGGAGAGTTAAACCCTAGAATAATAGAGATCAGTATGGGATGGTGAACAAGATAAAGTAAACATGAATTGGGGATTTAGTGATTTGATAATGGTCGACATCATAAGAATTTCAGATTTTGTGCCGGCAATAATAGAATGGACAATGGAAGAAGATTCATATAAAATACTACCCACTTTTAACATACCTTATACACCTTACTAAATTAAGCAATGTGAGAAAAATTAGTCTTAAGAGATTGTATGTGACAGTTATAGTATTTTTCACCTCACAAGTAAGGAATTTCGTTATCCTTAGTACAAAAGTATTACTGCAAGGAGAGTAAGGGCCATCGATGATGTGAAAGGACGCCAAAAATGAAAAGGTAGAACATCTATAGGCAGATTGTCATAGCTTCAACTTTTGGTACTCCCATAAAGGGGGGAATATGGAATGACGTGACATTATGTCAGAATTAAGTGGTTCTAGTAATTATGGAATGGTAAAGGAAGAATGCGAAAAAAAACAAAAAAGGGATGAGATTGCACTTATTCAAAGCCTACAATAATGCTACGATACCAGAGAATTATGCAAGCATGACGTTAGGGTAAGGAAGTAAGGGTTCCTTCCCGAGATATTATTGATTAATAAGGAGCCAGTGCGAGAGGCAAGTTAAGACAAAGGAAATGACCCAAAAAATATTACGCGGGATATTGATATGGGAATGGGCCAAAAAGTAATTAGTAGTTGATTCAAGAAGAGCCTAGCAATGGCTAGACAAGAGAATACAGACAAATCAGCAGATCATGCAAGATAAATATAGTGAAACCTAATATAGTGAATTCAGCCTCGCATTAATGTCATTGTAGTACTTGAAAGAAATTCATATAGGAGTTGGGGGTAGTTAAAGATACAGTATGAGTGTTAAGGAAATAAAAGAGAATGACATTGGGAAGACAATCAGAATATCAGCTCAGAATCAACGCTACAAGCATAAGGGCATGGAGGTAAGTAACTACGGATAATTATAAGCGAGGAAAGATATCAAAAGGTCCGTCGAGTATACAATGTGATAAGCTCGTAGCCTTACAAGAGTCAGAGGATCCTCCCCCCCCCCCTCCTAAGTACCACAATGAAAGACTAGTTGAGGAAATAAGGAAGAAGGCTTCAACCTAAGCTCAATGACCTAAAGAGGAAATGGTCTTATGACAATAGTCTCACCACAACGTTATATGCACTCCATAGAAAAAAAAATGGCACCTACTGTGGCTAATGAACGGGAAGTAAAATCAGAAGTGATATTCAAGATTATATCAGTTGTATGGAATTCCTATATGTTTGGGCACTAAGATAAGTTAAGTATGCACACAAAAAGGGGAAAAAAGACCAGGAAAAGTAGTTTCTTACGTTTGAAGAAAGCTGAGATGGAATGAAAGGAATTATTTGATCAATGATCCAGATCTAGTTACGTTATGAACACACTTAAGATTTCGGAATATTATCCATGCAGTATATATGTCGACAATCATACAGCCATAGAAGACCCCAATATAAGTGAAAGAAAGAATTGAGTCCAGGTCATAGACAAAGGATTGAATTGTTAGAAGATTGCATCCTGGATATTCCATAGTGTCCATTAAAGGCTAAAGTAATACCATGAGCCGTAAATCGAAAGATAGCTTAAGCTTACATAAAGGTTGAACAGACGGAGAGGAAACTAAAGAGTTATATCAACTAAGTTATCAGGAGTCTAACTATGGGACCCAGAAAATTAGAAACATCGTGATCGAGAACATTGCAAGATCTTCCTTAAAATCAGAGGTATAAGAGAGATAGAGCTTCGAGTTGTAGTATGAATCATACCTATGTGTAAGGGAGGTTATGAAAGATATAGAATATATGATGCGTGATCTTAAGTAAGTAAGGTAAGGGTGAACAACGTACGAGATACTCAAATGTAGGAGGTTGTGAATAGCCCATCCTTGGGATAGAAGGTTAGAAGTGCAGGGATTTAGTATCTAGGAATAACAACAACATCGTCAGTAGCATATCTTCCGGCCTATGGTCTAGGTATCCCTAACTAAGAGAGTAAAGAAGAGTTAGAGACGATGTGATGTCTCGCTTAATGTTCCAAAAATGACATAAGGAAATCTATGATGCAAGAAAGTTGAAAGGTTGCAAGTAATATAAATAGATATGTGTAGCTCGCAAGCTATTATATGGTGAAGCGACAAGGTTATAGAAGACAGAAGTAAGGATAAGAATGGGCGAGTGAGAAGATAACTAAAATGGATAAGTTCTCAGGATTAATCCCATGAAAACAAGAAGAGTAGATGGTTTCTCTAAGTTATACAAATCTCACTATAGCCTGAATGAACTCAAAGGAGTCTAATACTAATAGCGTTTAGAAGAGATGGAATGCTTCCCTGATAATAGAATGAGGGTGTATTATGATAAATAAAGGATGACGTTTGGGCCTTCGATTGAGTAATGATATGACGATGAAAAGAAAGAGACCTCATGAATTGGACAGGATTAAAATACCCACACATGGTGAATCAAATTGGGATGCTGTGAGATACGGTTATGAAAGTATGGTATCGCCCCAGGTGGATCAGTTTAATCACTTCAAATGATCCTCGATGCAACGTGAGCCCTAATAATTATGCAAGAGGTTTTAAGTTATCAGTGGTAGAGTGTAGATCAATAGTGAGGTGAGTCAACAATGGATGGATAAGAGTTATAAAATATGGGATGAGAGTAGGTCGTCGTTCTTAAGATGAATAGTAATTTGGAAGCATTAAAGGACTTAGCTTTATGCATATAGCATAAGAAACGAGAGTAACCGGGAGATCTGTAGCAGACCTCAGTAACGATATCGAAGTAAGAATTATGGTATAGTATGGCCTACATAGATGTAGTAAAGCCAATGACACCCATAGGGACAGGTTGACATAATTTTGCATATGTTCACAAAGTAAAGCCTATAGATTGGCTAAAAGCCAGAGGAAAGAGAAGAGAAGAGTCGCATAGGCACACATACAAAATTAGAGTCATAAAGGCTGCATGATAGAAGGTAGCAACAGTTACAAGATTAGAAGTATTTCGACTACAAGTAGTGGTGTGAGAAAGAGGCTTAAAGAGGGGAATGTCGTGTCCTTTGGGATTCATACACAGAACAGTCGCCTAAATGGCAAGAGGAGTACTAAAGTATTCGCAAGAACTATAGGTTATAATAATGATAAGTGCATCAGTCAACATTCGAGGATGAATGTTCCAAAGGGGGAATGATGTTACACCCCATGTTTTCGTACATGGAAGTACGCCATAAGTAAATTGATATAAAATCGGAAATGAGATGTTACGTCCCGCATTTTTTGTATGTTGATGTTTCCTCGTAAGTTAATCGACGTAAGCTCGGGAATGAGATTATTTTGGAACTATAAGTATTATGCTATTTCAATCAAGTGATGAGTAAATTCGTGAAGGTGAGAGGGGAAGCAAGTCAAAGAAAATAAATTTCCGTCCAAATTGACATATTGGGATAAAATATGGTCTGAGCTATAATATCTGATATTTATGGACTAATACCCTGCAAGGTACCATATCACCGTGATAGTATGATACGTTATGTTGGTACTCGGTTGAGTAAGGTACCAGGTGCCTGTCGCAGCCCATCGGTTTGGGTCGTGAAAAAATCGCCACAAACCGAGCTCCCAAAGTCCAAAATGTGAACAATACCCTAAAACTCATTTATATAGAACCAAATCTGCCTTCCAAAGTTCTGACCGCACATTTTCAAGTGTGGTCGCACATCCCGGGTCCTGTGGCTGCAATCCAAATTGTGCGGCCGCACTTCAGCAAATTCTGCCCTACCAAGATTTAGTAAAATGGTCATAACTTTCTGTACTAATGTCCAAATGATGATTTCTTTAACTTTTTCGAGATTAGACATGAAGGGATACAACTTTTGTTTTTGAATCATCTCCAAATTCTTTGTGGATCAAAAGATATAAACTTCCGAAGTCGAACCAACGAAGCTGCAGAACACCCTAAAGTGCGGCCGCAAGAAGAATTGTGTTGTCCGCACTTTTCCTCTAAGGTCCACATTTTTCTTGTGCCTCAGCACTCTTCTATCGCCTCACCACTCCAAAATGTGCGGCCCGCACTTCTAAAAGCACCCGAACAACATCAGAGTGCCGAAATGCCCGAACTCGCTCAAAACTCACCCCGAAACACACCCGAGGCCTCCGGGAACTCAACTAAAGATACCATCAAGTCCTAAAACACCATATGAACTTGGTCGAGCCCTCAAATCACATCAAACAACAACAAAAAAATGAATTACACACATATTCAAGCCTAATGAACTTTAAAACTTCCAAATTCTACAAATGACGCTGAAACCTACCAAATCACGTCAGAGAGACCTCAAATTTTGCAAACAAGTCATAAATGACACCACGAACCTACTCCAACTTCCAGAAATCCAATCCGACCATAGTATCAAATAGTCCACTCCCGATCAAACTTTTCAAAATTTCAACTTTCATCAATTCAAGCCTAATTCTACTATGGACCTCCAAATCACAATCCGGACGTGCTCCTAAGTCCAAAATCACCTAACGAAGCTAACGGAACCATTAAAACTCCAATCTGAGGTTGAATACTAAATATTCAAACTTGATCAACTCTTCCAACTTAAAGCTTCAACAATAAAATCCATTCTTCCAAATCGATTCCGAATAACCTGAAAATCAAAACCCACGATTCACATAAGCCATAATAAGACATACGGAGCTAATCATACCCACAAGCTACCGAGAAAAGTGAAAATGCTCAAACGACTGGTCGGGTCGTCATAGAAAGATTACCCAATTTTTTCCCTATTTTTACTACACATGTATAAGCATGATGACGCAATCACATACCACAAGTAAACTAGAGGTTTACTCAAACAAATATTAGTTGGCATGATCTGTTTCCATCCTGGTTCAATTATGATGTGTAAATTAATTGAGAATTCACATTGGCATATATTGAAGAAATGAAAGATTCTTCAAGAATTCTCTTGTGCTGCTTATTCTCATGATATACCAGTTAAGGTTGGGATTGAATCCCTTGATTTTTAGAACAAATAATAGGTGATATATCTATGGGCCCAGTCATCTGCCATATCTATGAATTCTACAGTGGATGGTCCTCACCTCGCGTATCTATACCTGCAAAGCATGAAACACGGTGCTCCGGGAAAAAGGACGTCAGTACGAAGAATGTACTGAGTATGTAAGGAGGAAATGAAATGTAGTAATACTATACTATCTCGGGGAGGGATAAGAATCAACTTATAACCTTTGACTTGCCGCTGATGGCCATAACATATAGAATAATACCTATCTCGTATATATAAATAAAACTGCAATATAATATTTCTGATTACATCATTCTCGTGACGTGAACTGCCCAACTGATCAGTGGTAACTGCCCGACTGGTTGTAGCACGGTGGTAAATGCATAACTGCACACTCGTGCTCGACCGGCCATAGCCCGGTGGTAAATGGATATGCATGTCTGCCCAACTGGTCGTAGCACGGTGGTAAATGAAGATGCATGTATCACTATGTTATAAACATTAACATCTTTATCAAATACCTCAATAGAAACTTAGGAACATACTTAGACATGCTTGAATATCACTTTACAGGAATGAATAGCATAGACATCCTTAAATGCTAAGAGTAGAACCATTTATAAAATAGCATTATGTTTACGTATCATTACTTGGGTCATGCCAAAAGAAAAGAAGGGATATCCTTAACATACCTGAACTGATTCTCTTAGAATTTGGTATGGAATTATTTTGCTTTCTTACTTACTCATGATCAGCCCACTCTACTTATACAAGAGATTCCATTTGATTTGTAAGGAACAAACATGAATTCATATTGAAGAACTCACGTTTAAGTTCTTAGAAACCCATATAAGATGGCATGTAACATCTTTTTAATTGTAAAAATCCTTTAGTGGGTGTGGCTCACTTAGTGGATGACTAAGCCACTTTAATCCTCCAAAAAGTGACATTTATGCAAGTACTTTAAGAGTCATTTTAATGTTAGGGGTGCTATCACTTTTTTAGGGGGGGGGGGGGGGGTGGGTTTATTTTTTCTCATTGTTTTTTTTTTTATTTGGGTAATTTTTTTTTTTCA
>ML435822.1:1894-14357 GCA_005239525.1 Nicotiana knightiana
ATCTAGCTAGCGTAACTTGAGAGAGTGCGTCTAGTAAATTATCATAATTACTTGAGAGAGATTTATGGTAGATAGAGTGTTCATGATTGATAGAGACGATTAATCAAGCTATAAGAAGTATCCGAGAAAGAATTCACCAACGGGGGAAACCATAACCTTAGACCTTTATTATCATTGTTTACATTATATTGTTAGTCAATTACTAGTTTATTATTTTGTTATTAGATTTAGTAAACCTCACCAACTTATATTCAAAAGTATTGAGAAAATTGATTAAACACTAGTTTAGTATTTTATAGACTCAATTGATACGTAAAATTCTCTGTGGGATCGACTTTGGGTGTAATACCCCAGATTATATTTGCAGCGCCCGTTTAGTCTTTCTATAAGACATAGTTGAGCGTGATCAGCGATGTCATAAAGTCTACGGGTGCAGGATCTGCTGGAGGCAACTCATCCTGCTCCTCTAATATAGGGCCCTCTGGTGGCAGGACCGGCATAGCTCTGGGACGCCCTCGTCCCCTACCATAGGCCGGTACCCATCCCCGGTCTCGGACGGCGGGGTAGAGGCCCTTCCCGGGTCCGGAACATCATATGCACGCGTCCTCACCATCTGTGAGAGAATAGAAGAATGAGTTTAGTAAATCATAGGATGCACGATAGAATAAGAACAAAATAGAGGTTTCCTAACACCCTGTAGCCTCCTGAAGATAAGTGCAGACGTCTCCGTATCGATTCGCAAGACTCTACTGGGTTCGCCCGTGACTCGTGAGACTTACATAAACCTAGTGCTCTGATACCATGTGGTCACGACCCAAAATCCCACTCGGGGTCCTGATGGCGCCCAACACCGGAGTCAGGCAAGCCGACAATTGATTAATAGTGAGATTTTCCTTATTAACATACCAATCCCACATATTTCCCAAACTTTAAACTTAG
Source organism: Nicotiana knightiana (assembly GCA_005239525.1). Taxonomy (NCBI): domain Eukaryota; kingdom Viridiplantae; phylum Streptophyta; class Magnoliopsida; order Solanales; family Solanaceae; genus Nicotiana; species Nicotiana knightiana. The sequence goes on from ML435822.1 coordinate 2,834, forward strand.
TTAATTTAAATAAAAGAGGAAACATTTACCAATTTAAATACATACAGCCAAAATGATCGTGATCCAATATATATACAGTCCCAAAATAAGAATCTACTAAGTGCGTGCCAGGAACTAGTGTCACAAGTCAATAGGTGAACTAGTAGAATATACAAAAGATGCTACAAATGTACTGCTGTCTGAAAGGATGTAGACAGAAATAAAGAAAAGATAACTCCATAGCACAGCTGAGAATCGCCAAGGGAGGCAGCTCACCGTGGAGTCAGGTCCAGAATATATATGTCAAGCTCCAGTCAGATAACCATAAACACCAGCCCCAGAATCTGTATAATTAAGTGCAGAAGTGCAGCATGAGTACATAAGTATATATGTACCCAGTGAATATCCCGCCTAACCTCTAAGAGGTAGTGATGAGAGGCCGACATGACACTCACTAAGGTCCAACGGTATAATTTAACAGAATGTAATAAAAACAGTAGGCATGTAAGGACAGTGAAGCAATAAGTATATATGTAAGATACTGAAATCCAGGAAGAATATTGGGGATAAATAAAACAATTACCACTTCACTTGTTCCCAAATATCTTTCAAATCAATTGCATGAAATTTAATAACAAATAAATCATACGCATGCAGGGTAAGGACAACCGGCTGGAGTCATAAGATAGTCACGCTCGTGCACTGCCGAGGATCGAACGACCGTACCAAAAGTGCACCTCTCAATCTCTCTATGCACTGCTGAGGATCGATCGGCCCGTCCCAAAAGTGCATCTCTCAACCTCTCTACGCACTGTCGAGGATCGAACGGCCCGTACCAAAAGTGCATCTCTCAATCTCTCTATGCACTGCCGAGGATCGATCGGCCCGTCGCAAAAGTGCATCTCTCAATCTCTTTACGCAATGCCGAGGATTGATTGGCCCGTCCCAAAAGTGCTTCACTCATAAGAGTGGGGGAAATCACACTCCGCTCACAGAATACAAATTGCGAAGCGGTCACATGCACATACATTATTCCTTTTAAAACAGAATACCTTTCCATGATCAATTTCTTACAAGTTTTCTCAGATTTCATAACTTCAGGGATGTAAGCAACATGAAATGTAAATTTAGCACGCATATAGTTCATATCAAGTAAAACACAAGGCATGATGTGGACCTAACTACCCGGACATAATAATAATAGTCACTACGTACGGACTCTCATCACTTTGTACATACGTAGCCCCCCACAAATTATCACATATAGCATTTAAATCACCCAGGGGGACAATTCCCTCTTACAAGGTTAGAAAGGAGACTCACCTTGTGTCGAGTCTACCCCTCGGACCAAGGATGCGCCCGAATCTCCGAACTCTACACCCGAGGACTCGTAACTAGCCAAATACGGTATAATGACATCAATGCATGCTCAAAGTAGGGAAATTATCCTAATTTTTCAATAATTCAACATTCTTGAGAAATTCTCAAAATCCAACCCCGGGCCCGCACGCTCGGATTCCAATAATTCTCGAAGGGAACACTCCCCCAAAGCCTAAGTATCATTAATATACGATTCTTACTTGATTTCATAGAAAATTCACGAAAAAATTCTCAAATTATCACAAGCTCTAGGTTACTACCCAATTCTTGATTTTTCACTAATTTAGGTAGTTAATTACGCTAGAAATCCATGCATGAAGCTAAGATTAGAGTAGATTTTACTTACCTTAAATGACCAGGTCGATAGCCCCTCAACAATGGTGGAAATCGCCCCAAGGAAGAAGAAGAAGAAAAGAAAATGTGTTAAGACCCGTGTATAAAAACACACTGTCTCGACAGTGTTTTCGCACCTGCGAGCAAAGGCCCGCATCTGCGGAAATGGACTGGGGAGCCTGGGCCTGCACCTACGGAGTGGAGACCGCACCTGCGGCTTCGCTCCTGCAGAACTTTGTCCGCACCTGCGAGAATTGGCCAGACTACTAGGGGTCGCACCTGCGATGCTGGGGACCGCAGGAGCGGTCCCAACCAGCGACTGGGCAACCGCACCTGCGGTCACACCAGAACAGGTGCACCAACAGCTATTTTAGCTGGGTTTTTAGCCCCGTTAGGTGCCCGGAAGGCACCTGGGCCCACCAAGCCCTAGTCCAAATATATCAACGAGTCCCAAATCAATACGGACTCGCTCGAGCCTTCAAAAAACCCAAAACAACGCTAAAACTCAAAATCTTACCTCCAAACCCCAAGAACCAAACTTAGGAACTTTAAGTTTTCTAGACTTCACTAACAACACGCCGAACCGACCTATAGAACTCGGAATGACACCAAATTTTGCAGGCAAGTCATAATTAACATAACCAAAATAGGAATTTAAGGAACTTTTTATTTCAATATTGGGCACCGAAATGCTCTCGGGTCATCAGAAACCCATTCCGAACATACGCCCAGGCGCAAAATCATCACACGAATACCAGAACCGATAAAACTCGATTTCGAGGTTGTTTACCCCAAATGTTGACTGAAGTCAAACTTGGCCTTAAATGCCAACCTTAAGTAACCAATTGTTCATCTAGAACCCTAAACACCTCCGAGTCCTGGACCACCAGTCCCCGCAAGTCATAAATCCTAAAAGGCCGCTATGGGAAGTTTCATTTAGGGGAACAGGGTTCGATAACGCAAAACGACTGGTCGGGTCGTTACACTCTGAATCCGTTAGGTAACCAACTAGGCGGAAGTCGCAACCCTAGATCTTTTATAACCTGAAAAACAACAAAATCAAAAATATTGTCTCTTAGCTTTACATTTATAAGCATCAACATACAAACTAGAAATAGAAAAGAAACAACTGAATATGTGGAAGTGCAATCTTGGGCACGTCATACACTATACTAGATATATACCTAATCTCACATAAAGCTCTATGTGGAATCGACCCCGACTCACGTTGGGCATTTATAATTGCATCGACCGCCTCACAATCCCAATTAGTGGTGTGAGTTTGGGCTACATAAGTAGGTAGGAGTAAGACTGTCACAACCCCAATTTTCCTCTGTTGGATGTCGAGATGGCATTTAGTCTCTACTACTAGGTAAGCCTAACAGTTAATAATAACTTGAAGGAAATGATTAACAAAATACTAAAATGCTAAATAACTGACATAAACTCCTGAAAATAGAATCAACAACAAGACACTCCCCCAAGACCGGTGGAACTGAGTCATAAGATCTACAGAGAAAAACTAGAATAACTACTACATCACTATTAAGAAAATATAACACTAAATAAGAATAAGGGAAGGTGACTCCGAGGAATGCAGACACCGAACAAGCATACCTTGAAGTCTTCGTAAAGTAGCTAACAAATGGTCCCTAACGACCGGCACAAGTAGACGTACCTGGGTTTGCACAAAAATATGCAGAAGCGTAGTATGAATACACCACAACAGTACCCAATAAGTATCAAGCCTAACATCGGTAGAGTAGTGACGAAGCTAGGTCAAGACACCTACTAGGATATAAATAAATAGTATGAAAACATAATAAGGATAAATAATCAAAAGCGGACAAATAACTGATGCAAAACAGTTAACATCATGAACTAATACCAGAATTATAAGCATATAAAAAACATAAAGAAATTAGTTAAGGAGAACCACAATGATCATATACGAAAAATAACTGGCAAAAACAAGAAAGAACAAAACAACAAGAATCACAATGAGGTACCACATCATGTACAATAAGAATCACCACTGAGGTATTGCCTCGTGTATATATATCAAGAATCACAATCGAGGTACCATCTCGTATTCACGATTCGCAATCTCAACCACAATCCTTCCTTATGCCGCCGCGTGAGACTTACATTTAAAATAGGCTTTGAAATTTTTTTCCCCAAATAGTTACACGCACATTATCCCACCTTACAACGTCATATGGATTCGCGTAGTTCCCCTACAAGCACCACACACAGAAGTCCCACCTTATATTGCTTCATGCACATTAACCCAAAGCCTTATACTACCGCATGTGTATCAATATCATATCACAATAACAACTCGCACCACAAGTGCCCAAATATAACAACTTGCCAATAATCAACAATATCAATGTTTTCACAATAATAGCCAACGGCTCCACCACAATGTGTACAAGAATATCAACAATAAAAATGTAAAATACTCAACAAGAAAGATCTCTTAATGATTATCGAATTCGCTTCAAAATGATACGGTTTTCACAACTTCACCACCAATAACTCAACAATAAGAAGGATAACGTGTAACTACGAACCAAACACAATTAACTCACAATGGAAGGAATAACATGACTTCAAATGAGATTAATAGCAACGAAAGAGATAACTGTAACAATGACTTCAAATAATGATAATTAACAAGGAAAGAAATAACACATACAATGACTTCAAGTAATGATAATGAACAATGAAGGAGATAACAAGTATCAAATAAAGGGGCAACAATTTCAACTAAAGCATGAGAGCAATTTATCAAGTAGGATGTAGAACAAGTGATAAACAAATCGATTAGGGAATGTGGGAATAGACTAACACAAAGAAAAATAGATTGCTATGAGAATTTAGAACATGATATGGCCTTTTAATTAAAGAATGGAAATAGTCTAAGTTGCCTAAACTGGTCAAATACCACGTACAACCTGTGTACCCACTCGTCACCTTGCGTACACGGCTTTAACATAGCACAAATGAATCAATCAATATCAATTCTAAGGGGTATTTCCCCCTACACAAAGTTAGGCAAGATACTTACTTCAACTAGGCCAATTCAACCCTCAAAAAAAGCTTTTCCCTTAAAATTTTCCTCCACACGGCTCAAATCTAACAAAAATCGGCTTAATATCACCCAACAATGTTAGGGAAATCAATTACAATACATAAAGCTAATATCTTTATACTTTTTCCAAAAGTCAACAAAAGTCGACTCGAGGCTTGCCCGGTCAAAATCCGGGTTCAGTGGTAGATTCCAACTACCCATGATCCCACGAGTTCACATATGTGATTAGATTCAAAATACGAGTCCAAATCGACCCTCAAAACTCAAATTCTTATTTTTCAAAAACTTGACAAAGTTTCACAAATTTTAACTTTGATTCATCTGATTTTGATGTTAAACTCTAAGATATATTGATGGAATATGATTAGAAATAGATTAGAATCACTTACCCAAGTATGTAGGTGAAAATACCCTCTCCAAATCGTCTCCTACCGAGTCTAGGGTTCAAAAATGAGAGAATGTTTTCAAAAATCCCGTCTCCCTGCCCCTTGTACCAGCAACAGATGTTGCATTTGTGACACAGGGTTCGCATTTGTGAACCTTCGCAATTGAGGACCATGGCTCGCGTTTGTGAACCCATAAAGACTCATGTGTCACTACCAAAACTGAAGGGCCGTGATGGGAACCCGATGCCTTACTCAACCGAGTACCAACATAACATGTCTTTCTCATCGTACTATCATGGGTAAATGAGATGAAAAGGTCGTCATGAGACAACTAGAATAAAACATAAGGAAATACTCGACATAGGACGACCCAACACGATATAAAAACTTACGCATGTGACATACTGGCCTATAAGGCCGAAATGATCATTTGTACGCTCAAACCGTAGGCCGATAAGTCCATACAAATGTCCATATACATGACATCTGTCCACAAGCCTCTAAGAGTAAATAAACATCATAAAGGTCGGGACAAGGCCCCGCGATACTAATCAATATATATCCAAAGCATACTAACCAAATAGGCAACTCCAGGGCAAGTAGAGTGCACCAACACCTTCTGCTGAGTTGATAGCCTACTATGAGGATTATCAACCTGTTTATCGGGACCCGAAGGGATGAAACACAGCGTCCCCAGGAAAAAGGGATGTCAGTACGAATAAAGTACATAACCTCAAATATAACTCTATAAAAATGTATCGGCTATCATAAGGCTCAGTAGAATCGTACCCGGCCATGTGGAGCTCGATAAAATCCAACTTATTAGTGATTTCACAATAGGTGTCGTACCCGGCTATAGTGCAGTTCGGTAGAGTAAAATAGATACATATATATGTATATAATGCATGAAAAACTCATGGAATCTCATTCTAAACCTTTTCGGAGTGACAAAAAGTCATTGAACATTCAATTAACAATATGTACATCCATACCATCAATATAAACCTCAATAGGATTCAAGTATCATATGTATTTGCATCGAATAACTTTATAAGGAAAGAAAAACATGGGCATACTTAGTTTCTAGGAGTAGATCCGTTATGAAATAGTTTACCGTTTACGTCATTTCACTTTGTATCATGTAAAAAGAAAGAGAAAGTGCCTTAACATACCTTTTCCATCTTCTCTCCAATTGTCAGTCAAGCTCAATATGATCTTCTACGTATACAATGAGTAAACTGATTTCTTCGTCATCATATAAGCGTTGTAACTCTCATATATGAAACCAATATTCTACAAGAAAATGGACAGCACCTCCCCTATTTTTACTACATCCCATAAGTTACTAAAAGTCACCAAACAACCCAAACAACAGTAGCTGTATGGAACAAGAACATCACAATAACACGTCGAGCGGCAAGCTCGGTTCTTGTCTAATAACATTATATTTTGAATCACTTCCCTCTTATTTATATTCAGGAAAATGTTGATAATAACAACACAATATACTCAGGTTATTCCATAAATTTTTCATCCATAAAATGCTGCAAGAACACCTCCCAAACAGTCCAATAATCAACCAGCATTACTAACAAGCCTTTCAATCAATATCTCACAAGTTCTAGCTTCAACGACTTAGACGTAACTTGGATAAGCTTAAATAAATTGAGATTAAGAGATTCCTTACTTTTAAACATATATAACAACTCTAATTTGATCTTACTTAACCACGAAGTATCTTTCCAATGCATCCACAAGAACAAGGAAGTGAAACTAGCAATCAATTCGGGTTTCTCGGCACTAGAATCACTTTGGAAGACTTGAAATCACCTAGGGTTGATATGTAAACCTTGGGAGAGTATTTTATGGAACTTTAACCACTTTAAAAACACCCCACACGATCTGGAACCATACCCAAAATCAGAAACCACAAGAAGAACAAGAAACTCACTAGCGCCACAGAATTCCTGACACTTGATTTGTGTTGTTTTCCCTTGGTTTGGGTCTTGGATCAGGAAAGAAATTTGCGATAAAGTTATTAGGTGTATAGGGTCTGAAGAGAGTAAAATATGATGAGTTAAAATGGGCTTTAGGCGTCACACACACACACACACACACACACACACACACACATATATATATCAAGATGTCTCATCTGCCTAAGTGGGTCCCATAGGGAGCTGCTTGCGCAGTCCCACTAAAATGCAAATTTCTCTCTGACTCAATGTCGTATCGACAAAAGGTTTAATGGGTTGGAAACTAGACTCGTATGTATTTGAATTTGATATGTGGATCACCCCGTAATTCTTATCATATTTACAGAAAAACTCTTTTATATTTGACCAAAGTTTCAGCACGTTTATGAATGTAACTTGTGATGACCTTTCCCAACTTTTGTTCCACGACTCGCTTGACTTCAAAACGTATCAAACAACTATAATACGACCAAAATAACTCAAAAATTAACCTCCTTATAATGTTAAGAATCCTATTCTCACCACAAGAGTATATGTTATAACATTCCCAACTTGTGAACTTTCGACGAAACTTATTTTCTTCAATTTGTTTAGCTTCTAAGCCTTCCAACCCTCTTGGTACTTGTTATTCATGATCTTAAATATTTGTAGCCACACAGTAACATGATTAACTTACTTTATATGCTTCCAAATATAATCTTATTTCTGAGCCTACATCAATTGACTTACGACGTACTCTTACATACGAAAACATGGGGTGTAACATCATCCCCCCTTTGGAATATTCGTCCTCAAATGTTGACTGATGCGCTTATCAGTGTCATAACCTATAGCTATTACGAATACTTTAATACTGTCCTTTCCATATAGTCAACTGTTTGATGAATAAATCCAAACACCAGGGCATTCCCCCCTTTAGGCCTCTTTCTCACAGCACGACTTGTGGTTGGAATCCTTCCAATCTTGTAACTGTTGCTACCCTATATCATGCAGCATGTACGACTCTGTCTTTGTATGCACGCCTATGCAATTATTCTCTCCTTTTCTCCAAACTTTTATCCAATCTCTATTCCTCACTTTGTGAACATATACAAAACTATGACAAGGTGTCCCTTTTGGCATCTATAGGTGTACTAACATTCTTCGCTCGGTACTTTGTCGAACTTACGACTATTGTTATATCTTGTTTCATAGCCTTGGTTATGTATGCTTATGGCTTTACCAAATCTATGTAATTCATAATATATTATAACTCTTACTTCACTTTATTATTAATGAGGTCTGCTACCCAACTCCAGGTTACTCTCTCGCTGCTTATCCTATATGTATAAATCTAAGTTCTTTAATGCTTCCTTATTACTGTTCATCTATAGAATGGCATCCTAATCTCCTCTCATACTTTGAAACTTTGTCCATCTATTGTTGATTCACCTTAATGTTGATCTATAATCTATCACTGAAAACTTGAAGCCTCTTACATAACACATTGTCACTAGGGCTCATGACTCATCAAGGAACATTTGAAGTGATTTGCCTGATCCACCTAGGGATGATACTATACTTCAATAATCAATTTCATAACAACCCAACATGATTCATCTTATGGGGGGTATTCTACTACCGGGGCAACATTACATATCTTCTAAATGCTCCTAGTTTTAAACTCCTTTGAGTTTATTCAGGCTACACTAAGCTTTCTATAACTTACGGAAACCATCAGCTCTCTTGTTTTGATGGGCTTAATTTCAAGCCCTTACCTATTCTTGTCACCTTCTCATTCACCTTTTTTTATCCTTACTCCTATCTACCTAAAACCTTGTCGATATACCATACTTAAGCTTGTGACCTACACATACCTATTTATACTTCTCGCAATCTTCCTTTAAATTGCTCGCACCATAAATTTCCTTTCGTGCCTTCTCAGTTGTCTTTAAATGTAAGCAATTACTTTTCCAGGTTGTTCTACCACTTTTTGCATGAATACTTGGATTATCTTATTGCCCACGAATACTGGAATTTCATGTAACTCATATGATCTCAAATATTACTTTTGATTTTACTTTCCATTCATTAGTCACAATAGGTGCCACTTTCTTAGAGAGTGCATACGATGTTGTAGTGAGACTGTTGTTACACTATCACTTCTTCTTTAGGTAACTATGCTTAGGTTGAAGCCTTCTTCCCTATTTCCTCGGCTAATCTTTCGTGGTAATACATACGGGAGACCCTCTGGCTCCTGCAAAGCTGCGAGCTTATTACATCATATACCCAAAGGAATTTTTGATGTTCTTACTCACCAATAATTATCCTTAGTTACTTACCTCCGCGCCCTTGTGCTCGTAGAGTTGCTTCTAAACTAAAAAATTTTATTGTCTCCCCAGTGGCACGTTCTTTTATTTTCGTAACACTTATACGATACCTTTAACTACCCCAACTTCTATCTGAATATTTCATAAGGATCACAATGTCATCATATCTGTGAGACTGAATTCCCTATGTTGGGGATCACTATGTTTATCTTGCAAGATCTGTTGATTTATTTGTATCTTCTTGTCTAGACATAACTAGACTCTTGAAACAACTACCAACTACTTGTTGGTCCATTCTCATATCTATATTTCGCGTAATCTCTCTTGGGTTATTTCCTTTTTCTAAACTTACCTCTCGTACTGGCTCCTTATGTATCAAGTGTTCATTCACACTTATTTATCAACAACATTTGGTGCGGGAACCCTTAGTACCTCTACCCGATTACGTTCTTGCATAATGTTCTGGAGTAGTAACATCTTTGTAGGATCTGAATAAATGCAATCTCATTCCTTTCTCCTTTTTACTGCATTCTTCCTTTACTATTCCATAGTTACCTCCTAATCGTTGGCGTCATTTCACATCTTCGCTAACATATTACTCGCCTTGAGGTAACCCTTATTTACCAAGGATAACTAAATTTCTTACGCACGACGGTGACACCTAGTGTAACTTGCACATTTAGTCCCTTAATATTAACTCTGCTCATAGTTCTTGCTTTATGAAATCGTCTTCCTGAATGACCTTTAAAGGTTATTCTTTTGTTGTCATTCTATTATTGTCGTAATGTGATCTCTGAAATTCACACAATGTCGACTATTATCAAATCCTTCGGGCCCTAATTCATGTTCATTTTATCTTGTTCACTAGCCCATGCTGATTTCTATTACTCCGGAGGTCTAATTTTTCCTTCGGGTAATCATGATGGAGTCACCAACTCATTTCTCAAAATGAGGGTATGAATTTTTGCTTATACTCTTTTACTGTTTCAAGGCCTATCACCTCTTGTATTTTCCTTCACATGACTACAGATCCATGTCATCCTGTCATATTTTTAATTTACTGTTATCGCTCATTTATCACATCTTACTCAAAATGCTTCTTTTACTCTCTTTTTACTCTCTTGCTAGTATTTCTGTCTATCACCATATTCTGAAAACCTAAACAAAAAATTCTTTCACTTTTCACTCCCCTTGCTCCATCCACTGGCTCTTCGGGTCGCCTAACATTCTTTCTTTATGAGGGACGAGAGCCATACGAAGGTAAATATTTATCCCTTCTTGGATTTCAATGCCTATCTTCTGCTCTGAAAGTATTGTATTTTTATCTAACTCTACTATTGTCAGGCCCCGAACTTGGGGGCGAGACCGGCACCCGGTGCCTCATCTATCCTTGCGTACCAACTTGCGTCTAAGGAACAATGAACATGTGATGTCATACTTTGGCCATGGGCCACATTGCAAGACAACTGCGAATGCTGACTAAATATCAAAATAAAGCTGGGCCGACAAGGCCGTCATAACTACTACAGCTGGCAAACCAACAAAATATACATAAAAGGCCTACCAGCCCAACATACTGCACTAACTGACAGGATATGTCTACAAGCCTCTACTGGTGAATATACTGTGATCGGAATGACTCACTGACCTACTCATAACATATATACATATATACACTAGATGTACATAAAGATCTAGACCCGGCAACTCCGAAAGGCATGGAGCTTACTGATCAAGCTAAACTCGGGCAAAACTTAATGAGGAGGTCTACCCGTCTATCTGTCTGAACCTGCACGCATGAAATGCAGTGCCCCCAGAAAAGGGACGTCACTACGAAATAATTTACTGAGTATGTAAAGTAATATACTGAAAGCTGAAACTGAACTAATAATATAATAAGTTAAAGCAACTGGAAGTCAAAGATAATCTGAAGATATGCTTACTTGCTGATACTGACTCAACTCTCTCAATGTAGTAAGTAAAATAGTTGTCCGGCCCTACAAGGCTCGGTATATATATATATATATATATATATATATATATATATATATATATATATATATA
>ML435823.1:0-18546 GCA_005239525.1 Nicotiana knightiana
GAGACCCCTGGCGTTTGGGCTCTAACGCCCCCCTAACGCCAGGGGGGGCCTGGCTTTATGGGGCAAACGCCCAGCTATCGCCCGGGTGTCTCCTTTTGTGTATTTTTGACGTATTTGAATCCCTTTAGCTCCGTTTCCATTTCCAATTCACCTACACATAAAATAAACTCCATTAAGCACATAACAAGTGTAATTTTATCATTAATGCTCATAAAATGTAAGGTATATCACATGTTAAACTATGCAATTTAGTCTCGCATCAATAGGAGAACCCAAGTACTCACAAGGACATCCAGAAAATGAGCAAATAAGGCTAAAACATATGAATAGGTGGATCCTGGATCAAATAACACTGATGCCTCTCTACCACATACTGAAATAATACCTGTAATCACGGCATCTGATGCCACTGCATCTGATCTGGCCGGAATAACATAGAATCTAGCTGGAGCACCGGAAGACTGAGCTCCGCCAGAATGAACAGGAGCTGACTGACCTCCCCCTGACTGGCCTCCACCTCTAGGACGACCCCTGCCGCCCTGTCCTCCACCTCTAGGTGGCTTGACGGCTGGTGCTGGACCCATAGGCTGATAACCCTGCTACACTGCTTTGCCCCGAAACCTGGGATAATGCCTCTTCATATGACCTGGATCCCCACACTTATAACAACCTCCAGGTATCATAGCCTGCTGCCCCGAAGAGGAACCCTGAATGGCCGGAGAGCAGTGGGAACACTCTGGCATGGCGTTGAAATGAGGCCTCACTGGAACACCTCGGGAAGGTAGTTGGGGTGCTGAATATGAAGGCCTGCTGGGCTGACCACTACCAAACTGACCTCTGCCTCTAACTGGGGCACCTCTGAAATCTCCGGAGAATCTAACCCTCTTGTTCTGCTGCCCCTGCTCCCTGCCCCCTGATCCTCGACCGATACCCCTCAATCCTACAGGAAATCTCCACCACGAGCTGATACCCATCTCCATCTCTCGGGCCATGGTGTCCCTAATACCTGGATGCGACCCGGACACAAATCTCCGCACTCTCTCAGCATCAGTAGGTAGTATCATGAGTGCATGGCGAGACAACTCTGAAAATCTAGCCTCATAGTCTGTCGCTGAGACCTGTCCCTGCTCCAGCTGCTCAAACTGATACCGCATCTCTTTCCTCTCAGAGGGTGGGATATATCTGTCTAGAAACATTTGAGTGAACTACTCCCAAGTGATAGGAGGAGAATCTGCTGGCCTGCTGAGATTATAAGACTGCCACCATCTGCGAGCTCTGCCCTCCAACTGAAAGGTAGCGAAATCCACTCCATGCGACTCTAGCATCCTCATGTTGTGCAGTCGGTCCCTGCACCTATCAATGAAATACTGGGCATCCTCGCCTTGCTTACCCCCAAAGACTGGAGGGTGCAATCGAGTCCATCTATCCAATAACTTATGCGGATCACCATCCGCAGCTGGTCTGGGCTCAGGTGCTGCTGGCACAGGCTGGACCTCATCCACGGGCAGTGTACCCGGGGTATGATGTACTGCTGCTGCCTGACCTGCGACCTGGGTGGTAGGGGTCTAGGCTCCCCCTCCCGTCTGAGATGTGGCAGGATCCGCTGGGAATAAGCCAGTCTCGTCACTTTTTCTTCGAGATTAGACTGGATACTCACAAGGTACATATTTATTTATGTACTCATGCTACGCTTCTATACTTAATTGTACAGGTCCTGAGGCTGGTGCATTTGGTTATCAGACTGGAGCTCGATTCTGAGCATAGTTGGACCTGACTTCACGGTGAGCTGCTTCTCCTGATGATCCTCGGCAGCACCCTGGAGTTTCTTTTGTTATTCCCGTCTATTTCTTCCAGACAGTGAGACAATTATATTATATCTTTTGTATATCCTGTTAGTATGCCTGTAGGACTTGTGACACTAGTTCCTGGCACACATATGGTAGATATTATGCTTCGCGCCAGCTGAAGGTTCATGAGAAGAATTACCCTGTGCACGATTTAAGGTTGGCGACGATTGTTCATGCTTTTAATATTTGGAGGCACTAATTATATGGGGTGTCCTGTGAGGTTTATACAGACCACCGCAGCTTGCAACACTTGTTCAAGCAGAGGGATCTTAATTTGAGGCAGTGCAGATGACTTGAGTTGTTGAAGGATTACTTATGAGAGGTTGGCCTAGATCTACATTCGGGAGATAGTCCGGTTGGACAGTGTGCCGGTGTCTATTATATCTTATCGAGGTCCTCAGTTCACCTCACACTTCTGGAGAGCATTGCATAGTGAGATGGGTACCCAGATAGATCTCAGCACAACATTTCACCCTCAGACTGATGGTCAGTCGGAGCGTACAGTTCAGATATGGAGGACATGCTCAGGGCATGTGTGATTGACTTCGGAGGTCAGCGGGACCAGTTCTTGCGTTTGGTCGAGTTTGCTTACAATAATAGTTATCAATCTAGCATCGAGATGGCTCCATTTGAGGCTTTGTATGTTCGGCGATGTCGTTTACCTATCGGGTGGTTTGATCCTGGAGAGGCTAAGTTTTATGGCACCGACCTGGTGAGAGATGCTTTGGAGAAAGTGAAGTTGATTCAGGAGAGGCTCCGCACAGCACAGTGCAGATAGAAGAGTTATGCGGATCAGAGGGTGCGCGATGTATCATTTATGGAGGGAAATAAGGTTCTGTGAAGGTTTCACCGATGAAGGGTATTATGAGGTTTGGAAAGAAGGGCAAGCTGAGCCCGAAGTTTATAGGTCCCTTCGAGGTGTTGAGGAGAGTTGGGGAGGTTGCTTATGAGCTAGCTTTACCTCCCAGTTTGTTAGGAGTTCATCCGGTCTTTCATGTATCCATGCTACGGAGGTACCACGCCGACTTCTCTCACATGGTTTATTTCAGCACTATTCAGTTAGATGAGAGGTTGGGCTACGAGGAGGAGCCAGTTGCTATTATTTCTAGACAGGATCGCCAGTTGAGGTCCAAGAGAGTTTCTGCTGTGAAGGTCCAGTGGAGGGGCCAACCATCCGAGGAGGCGACCTGGGAGTCCGAGGAGGACATGCGGAGCAAATATCCGCACTTATTCAGCACTACAGGTATGATTCTAGACCCGTTCGAGGACGAACATTTGTTTAAGAGGTGGAGAATGTAATGACCCGACCGGTCATGTTGCGTTATCAGACCCTATTCCCCTAAATGAAACTTCCCGTAGCGGCTTATTATGATTTATGACTTGCGGGGGCGGGTGGTCCGGGATTCGGAAGTGTTTAGAGTAGTATAGGAACAACTAGTTCCTTAAGGTTGGCCTTTTTGGCCAAGTTTGACTTTGGTCAACATTTTGAGTAAACGACCTCGGAATCGAGTTTCGACGGTTCCGGTAGCTTCATATGATGATTTCGGACTCGGGCGTATGTTCAGAATGGGTTTTGGATGACCCGGGAGCATTCCGGCGCCCAATATCGAAATAAGAGTTTCCTTAAGTTCATATTGTGGTTTGTGACGTGTTTTTGTGTTATCGAGTTCCGAATGGAATTCCGAGATTGGGAATAGTTCTGTTATGTCATTTATGACTTGCTTGCAAAATTTGGTGTCATTCCGAGTAGTATAGGTCGATTCGGCGCATTGTTAGAAAGTTCAAGAACTTGAAGTTCTTAAGTTTGATCTTTAGGGGTTTTGAGGTGTGATTTTGAGTTTTAGCGTTGTTTTGAATGTTCTAAAGGCTCGAGCGAGTCCGTATTATGATTTGGGACTTGTTGGTATACTTGGACGGGGCTCGGGTGGGCCCAGGTGCCTCTCGGGCACCATACGAGGCTAAAAACCAGCTGAAGCAATTGCTGGTGCACCTGTTCTGGTGTGACCGCAGGTGCGGTTGCACATTCGCAGGTGCGGGATCGCTCCTGCGGTCCTAACCTCGTAGGTGCGACCTCCAGATGGGCTACCCTCTTCTTGCAGGTGCGGACTCAGTTCCGCAAGTGCGAGCCCAGGCCTAGTTCTGCAGGTGTGAGCCTTTACTCGCAGGTGCGAGACCGCAGGTGCGGTCCTTAAGCCGCAGGTGCGGAACCACTGAAGGCAGTGAGTTCTTTAAAACACGGGAATTCTTCATTTTTCTCCATTTCTTCCCACCATTAGAGACCTTGAGAGCTTGGAAAAGAGCCCCACGACCTAGCTACTGAAAGGTAAGTGAATTCTACCCTAATGTTAGTTTAATGCATGAATTTCAAGTTAAATTAACTACCTAATTAGTGAAAATCAAGGATTTGGGTAGTAACTTAGGGCTTTATGAATATTTAGGGAATTACCCGTTAATTAGCCATGAAATCATACAAAAACCACATATTAACGATCCTTAGGTTATGGGTAAGTGATTCCTTCAAAAATTTCCGAATACCGAGCATGCGGGCCCGAGGATGAATTTTGGGATTTCTTCAAGTAGGATGAAATGACTAAGTAAATAGGAGAATTACATGCTTTTGAGTATAATTTTATATATTTACGTAACGTTTGATTAGTTTCGAGTCCTTGGGAGACGATTTCGGAGTTTCGGGCACATTCTTGACCCGGGGAGTAGGTTCGATGCGAGGTGAGTCTCCTTTCTAACCTTGTAAGAGGGAATTGTCCCCATAGGTGATTTAAATGACTATGTGCTAATTTTTGTGGGGGGCTACGTACGTGCAAAGTGACGAGATTTCGTACGCAGCGACTATTATTGTTATGTCCGGGTAGTTAGGCCTACACCATGCCTTGTGTTTTTCCTTGAAATGAACTATATGCTTGATGAATTAATGTTATATGCGGCTTTGTTTCCTCGAGATCATGGAATTTGGGAATTTTAAAGGAATTGTTCACTGGAAAGTAATTATGAAGAATATTGTGTGTGGATGTGACCGCTTTGCAATTTACATTCCGCGAGCGGAGTGTTATTTCCCCCACTCTCATGGGAGCGGGCCGTATGCCACAACGATATTGAAAGATACATTATGGTTCGGGCCGTTCGATTCTCAGCAGTGCAAAAATATGATTATTATGATGGTTCAGACCGGTTTTCCCTATCCCGTATGCGCATGCTAAATTTTTAATGATTTTCTAATTGTTTGTTTACTTCCAACTTTTACTTGTATTGCAGTTACTTCAATGTTTACTATCTTATCATCCTCGTATGCCTATTGCTGTTACCATATCTTGTTAATTATCTTTTTAGACCCTAGTGAGTGTCAGGTCGACCTCTCGTCACTACTTCTTCGAGATTAGACTGGATACTCACAGGGTACATATTTATTTATGTACTCATGCTACGCTTCTGTACTTAATTGTACAGGTCTTGAGGCTGGTGCATCTGGTTATCAGACCGGAGCTCGATTCTGAGCATAGTTGGACCTGACTTCACGGTGAGCTGCTTCTTCTGACGATCCTCGATAGCACCATGAAGTTTCTTTTGTTATTCCCGTCTATTTTTACCAGACAGTGGGACAGTTATATTATATCTTTTGTATATCCTGTTAGTATGCCCGTAGGACTTGTGACACTAGTTCCTGGCACACACGTGGTAGATATTATGGGTTGCGGGTCTGTTTATATATATTGGCTCACGCCTCTTTATGACTGCTTTTGGTTAAATTGGCTAATTATCTTTTTCAATTAATGTTTTGAACTTTAAAACTTGGCACGTGTTGGGATGTTTAATCAAATATGGGAAAATCCTTACTAATCTGAGTGTTGGATTGCCTAAACCCGGTGTTGGGTTCCATCACGACCTGAGTTAGGATTTTGGGTCGTGACATTGTAAATATATATATACAAAAAAATTAATTAGGAACTTAAATAAAGATGGTAAATAGGTTTTGTCACGACCCAAAACAGAGCGTTGCGACGGGCACCTGGTACTTTACTCAATCGAGTACCAACGTAACATATCTTTCTTATCGTACTATCATGGGTAAAATTGTGCCAAAAGAGTCATCATGACATAGCCGAAATAAAACATAAGGGAATGCTAGATATAGGATGACCTAACATGATATAGAAACTAATACATGTGACATATGGGCCTATAAGGCCGACATGATCATTTGTAAACTCAAAACATAGGCCGACAAAGCCATACAAGTATCCATATACCTGACATCTGTCTACAAGCCTCTAAGAGTATATAAACATCATAAAGGTCGGGACAGGGCCCCGCCATTCCAATGAATACATGTCCAAATCATATTGACCAAATAGGCAACTCCGGAGAAACTGGAGTACACCAACACTTTCCGCTGAGCTGATAGCCTGCTAGAAGGACTGTCAACCTATCTATCAGGACCTGCAAGCATGAAACACATCGTCCCCAGGCAAAGCAACGTCATTACGAATAAAGTACCGAGTATGTAAGTCAAGAAAGCATAAATTTGAACAATAATGTAAAGAGAGGTAGAGAAGATACAAACTGTAGCATCTGAGTGCCTCTGAGAGATAGTGACATGAAATACGTGATACATACATATATATATATATACACACACACATAATCTTTTAAAAACATACGCCTCTGTGGGCATCATCATCATCATATCATACCCCGCCTCGAAGAGGACTCGGTAAAAACGTACCCGGCCATAATAAGGATCGGTAGAATCATACTCGTCCACGTGGAGCTCGGTAAACCCAACTGATCAGCGATTGCACAATAGGTTCCGTACCCGACCGACTATAGCGCAACTTGGTAGAGTAAAGTAGATACATATAAAATGCAGGTTGGACTCATGGAATCACGTTCAAAACCTTTCAGAGTGATGTAAGATCCTTGCACCTTCGATTAACATTATGGACATCTAACTATCAATATGAACTTCACTAGGATTCAAGGATCATACATACTTTCTTAGGATAACTTTATAATAAAAGAACAACATGGACAACCTTTGTTGCTAGGAGTAGATTCGTTATGAAATAGCGTATCGTGTACGTTCGTTTCACTTTACATCATGCCAAAATAAAGAAGGAAGTTCCTTAACATACCTTTGTAATCTTCTCTTAAATCGTCAACAAGCTCAATATGATCTTCTTACGTCCACAATGAGTAACCCGACTTCGTCGTCATTATATAAGCATTGTAACTCTCATATTTGAAAACCAATATTCTACAAGAAAATGAGTAGCACCTCCCCTGTTTTAAATACATCCCATATGTTACCAAAAGTCACCAAACAGCCCAAACAACAACCATATAATTCACAATAAGCTCTCCGATTAGTTCAACAATCATTTGAGCGACAATCTCGATCGGAATCCGTATAACCCATATCATCCCTTATAGACTTCTTACGCTAACTTAACAACATCATTAATATAATAATGAAGTAATTCATCAATGATTACATCCTTATACCATATATTTATTACAAAGGAAATAATCCACTCCAACTTTCTTCAATTAACAACTTTATTCATTAGTTCATGTCTAGTCCAACCATTTAACTTAATCAACATCAAAATAACCTTAAGCACCTGCAAGAACACAATACACATACCTCTACAGTAGATTCAAGTTGAAATCCAAGTTATATTTAGCTTACAACAGCCCTCAATGGCAATACAACACCATAGAAGTGACTTAAGCTAATCCAAGTATTATCTTGTAGTTTATTATCCTAACAACTTAATCAACATATAAGAAAGATTAATCACAATTAGTAGGATGTTATACTCACCTTAAACAGTAGCAAAAACTTTAAATTTCAATAAAACACAACCCACATCTATCCTCAATGACAACACAACCTCAAAGAGGTGTTATTCTTCACTAGAACTAACTTTGGATGTTGAAATATGGTGTAATCTATTTGAAAGACTTGAAATAACCTAGGGTTGATATGAAAACCATAGGAGAGTATTTTACAGAACATAAACCACTTAAAATAACCTCCCACACGAGCTGGAACCACCCAAAAATCAGCAACAACAAGAAGAACAAGAAACTTACTAGTGTGACGGGATTCCCGACACTTGATTTGTGTTGTTTGCCCTTTGATCATGAGAGAACTTTGAGAGAGTGTTTTTAGGTGTATAGGGTCTTAAGATACTGAAAATTAACGAGTTAAAACGGGGTTGAGGCGTCTTATATATATCAACATATCTAAACCGCCTATGTGGGTCCCATAGAGAGCTCCTTGGCGCAGTCTCGCTAAAATGTGAATATCTCTCTACTACGACATTGTATAGACAAACGGTTTAAAGAGTTGGAAACTAGGCTCATAGATATTCAATTTGGTAGGTAGATCATCCAATAATTCCAAGTATATTGGGAGAAAATCTCAGTTACATTTGACCTAATTTTCAGCATATTATGAATGTAACTTGTGAAGACCTTTGCCAACTTTTGTTCCACAACTTGCTTGACTTCAAAATATAGCACACGACCATCATACGACAAAAATAACTCATAGAATAACCTCTTTAACATGTTAAGAACCATAGTCTCTGTCACGAACCAAAATCCCTAAGGTCGTGATGGCGCCGGACACCATTGTCAGGCAAGCCAATCATTAAATAGTTGAAATAAATTCCTGTTCATCATTTATGAAAAAGCATTTCCTTTCACTTTATTACATATTAACTAAATAAAATCTGTTAAGTAAATATAATGGTTTAAATAGTCCTATTTTAACAAATATATCCCAACACATCCCAGAACCCGGTGTCACAAGTACATGAGCAATTTCTAAGAATTTATACAATTATCACAAAGTCTGTCCGAAATAAAAATTGGACAAGGAGATATAAAATAAAAATAAATACAGTACGAGGGAGACTCTATCAGCTGCGGATTGCCTCTGGATGATGCATCTCGCCTAAGTCTCCGAATCCTCCGCATTGCTATGAAAGTACCCGTGCAATGAAATGCATAACAAGTGTAGCATGAGTACAAAAACAACGTGTACTCAGTAACTCGCCCGCCTAACCTTAGGGAGGTAGTGACGAGAGGTCGAATTAGACACTCACTAAGGGCCAGTAAATTAATTAACAACATAAGATGAACACGGTATGCAGATAAAGGTAGTAAAGCAGCAATATATATAAGGCACTGAAATCCAAGTAAAATTTGGGAATAAACAAATAGTTACCACTTCCTCATTCCCCCCCCCCCCTCAAATATTTTAAATAAACAATTTCCTCTTTGTTTTCCCCCAAATATCTTGACACTTTTAAAATTCCATGAAAAACATTTAACAATTTAGCATGCGCATACGGGATAAGGACAACCGGCCTGAGCCGTCATAATAATAAACTCTGTGCACTGCCGAGGATCGAACGGCCCGTACCAAAAGTGCACCTCTTACTAAAATACTCATGTCTATGCACTGCCGAGGATCGAACGGCCCGTATCAAAAGTGCATCTCTCAATATAATAATCATCTCTGTGCACTGCCGAGCATCGAACGGCCCGTCTCATAAGTGCACCTCTCAATATAATAATCATGTCTATGCACTGCCGAGGATCGAACGGCCCGTACCAAAAGTGCACCTCTTACTAAAATACTCATGTCTATGCACTGCCGAGGATCGAACGGCCCGTATCAAAAGTGCATCTCTCAATATAATAATCATCTCTGTGCACTGCCGAGCATCGAACGGCCCGTCTCATAAGTGCACCTCTCAATATAATAATCATGTCTATGCACTGCCGAGGATCGAACGGCCCGTACCAAAAGTGCATTTTAAATCCGCCGTGGCATAGGGCCCGCTCCCATGAGAGTGGGGGAAATAACACTCCGCTCGCGGAAAGTAAATTGCGAAGTGGTCACATACAGTCAGGCACGATCAACAGTCCACCCGAATACGTCGGGAAAACAAATACTCAAGTAAATGACAGATTTCTCTTTTAAAAACCATAAAATAGTGTTTAAATCCTTTTTGAAATTCACTTGCCAAGTTTTTATAATGTTTAATAATACAACCTTATCCGGAAATACAATTGCCCGCGAAGGAAATCAATTCTCTTTTTAGATGATTTAGAAAATAAACTCTAATCTTCCTTAGTCATTCAATTACCATTTTTGATTATATTAGCAGTCTAGTACAACAGACAAGATCACAAGTACACCAGGTAAGGCATGCTATTGGGTCCTAGGCTACCCGGACATGGCATAATAGTAGCTACGCACGGACTCCCGTCACCTCGTGCGTACGTAGCCCCCGCAGATAGTAACACATACTTAATTAGTTCACCTAGGGGGACAATTCCCCCTCACAAAGTTAGAAAGGAGACTTACCTCGCTCCGAAATTCCATAACCGGCCTCCAAGCCCTTCCGATGACTCGATACGTCGCACAACGCTCCGAAACTATCCAAACAACGACAAACCAATGAAAATATACTTTAATATTTGCAAAAATTCAAAATTATATAATGCCCCAACTCCGATTAGTGAAATGACCAAAATGCCCTCGGGTCCACGTGCTCGGAATCTGATATTTCTCGAAGATACATTCTACCCATAGCTTTACTAGTTCAATTATACAATTTACTCAATTATTCATGCTCAATTCGTGGCTAAATTCAAATTTACCAAATTTCTAGGTTTTCTTCAACATTCCTAAATTTTCCTCAATTTCGCATACCGAATCTACGTAATAATCTTGTATTTAATTCAAAAACATGAAAAAAGTACTTACCTTGCAATCCTTGATGAAATCCTCTCCTTGAAGCTCCTCCAAATCTCCTATAGCATATGAAAATAGATGGAGAAATGTCCCAATTCTCGCTTAAAAACAATATGCCCAGGCCTATTTCCGCACCTGCGGTCCCCTTGTCGCACCTGCGCTTCCACAGGTGCGCCCAAATCTCCCGCACCTGCGGCCTCCTTGGCTCCAAACCAATTTTGCACCTGTGGCATCGTTAGCCGCACCTGCGGCTCCACACCTGCGTCCAAAGCCTCGCAGGTGCGGTCACATCAGATGACAACAACCTTTAGCTTTCTTCAACTTCAACTATTGATCCGTTAACTACCCGGAATACACCCGGGGCTCCTGGAACCCCGTCCAATTATACCAACCTATTCCAAAACATAACGCGGACTTGCTCGAGGCCTCAAATCACATCAAACAACATCGAAACAACAAATTTCCCTAAAATCCCAACTTTATGAACTTAGAAATTACCAACTTCTACATCCGATGCCAAAACCTATCAAATCACGTCCGATTGACCTCAAATTTTGCACACAAGTCATATTTGACATTGCGGACCTGCTCCAGAATCACATTCCGACCCCGATATCAAGATTTCCACTTCCGGTCGGATTCTTCAAAACCCTTCAAATTTCTATCTTTAGCCAAATGACTTCAAAATGACCTCCGGACATCCGAATTCACTTCCGATCGCGCTCCCAACTCCAGAATCACCATACGAAGCTATTTCCAGACTCGGAATCCCAAATGGACATCAACATCACTGAAATGCGCTTCAAGCCAAACTTAGGAAATTTTTTCAAAAATGCTGACTTCCACAATATGCATCGATACGCTCCCGGGTTATCCAAAACCCGATCCGGACATACGCCCAAGTCCAAAATCATCATACGAACATGCTGGAACCTTCAATTCCTGATTCGGAGGTCGTTTACTCAAAATTCCAACCTTAGTCATTTTCTCTAACTTAAGGCTTCTGAAATGGGAATTTTCTTTCCAAATCAACTCTAAACATTCCGAAATACAATTCCGACCACACCTACAAGTCATAATACCTGAAATGGAGCTGCTCACGACTTCAAACCTCTGGACGATGCGCTAGAGCTCAAAATGATCGGTCGGGTTGTTACATTCTCCCCCACTTAAACCGACGTTTGTCCTCGAACATGCTAAGGATATGAAATCGCTGTTTAACACCCCGAGCACCTGCCCGTGCTACTACAACCCAGTTGGGAACATTATCTTGATCAAATTTGAAGATTTCTTCTTTTATCCATATACTAAGCTCAGAACCTAGTTCCAACACTTGAATGCCAGGCCTACTTCCAACATATAAACACCGTATCGACTACTACACGATGTACCAGAACATGATCGCATACCTTTGCTGAATCAGCACCATGCACCGCATAACTCATCATGTGACCACAATGATACTCCCTGAACGTTAATAGCCAAAATTTCATGAATCTGGTGCTCCCGATGCATCTCATAACAAATATACATACATCCTGCTATAATGCCGACGATACCACCACAACGGAGGAAATGTTCAGAAATTCATACCCAACTGCAGAGTTAAAAAATCCTTGAATACCTCATCTTGACTAGAATCATCACTTCATTATGAACCTGAATAATGGTATTCGGTCTTTAATATACACTTCACATAACCTTATCGCGCTGATCCCTGATATGATAATCTCGTCTCACCCAGTATGAACTGCTCAGACAACAAATCACCCCAAACATGACCAACAGCCTCACATGATACCATATCGCGCCAATAGGCCATAACTCGAACATGATAGGTAAGAAATGACTCAGGAAGGGACTATTCAACTCACGCAACTAATATGAACTTTTCTCAGAAAATAGGAAGTAAAACATAAGAAAAATAAATACATATTAAACCTTCTCATCATCACACTATTGCGGCGTGCAACCCGATCCAAATAACATACCCGTGGCAGCGTGCCACCCAATCCCATCATAAAACTCACATAAGGAAATATACACGGAGCTAATTCGCTCACTATTACACATTACCGATTATCGGTCACAAGCACGCTAAGTGCATAATACCATCCCGGGGAGACTGATAGAGCCGCATGCTACAAAACTTAAGCACAACTGAGGTGCGATATATATACTCTGGATCTCAAGAGCTATCCTGCTCACATAACATCATCACTATGCGGAGATCTCAACACATAGGAAATTATCAAGCCGTTTCACAACTCACACGACATAATCAATATTACCTGAATTGACGAAGACGGGACAACACCTGATATCTCAACATCCGTCCTTGAGGAGCGCTATACTGAAATGAACATGCCTGGCTCATACGTAGCCCATAGTCATATTTAAATCCATCCACAAACACCGAGTCTACCTAGCTCGCACCAAACTAAGATAATTGTTTAACCAAAGAATTAGACCCTTTGACTAAAGCTTATTTTTAAGATGAATACGGGTTAGTGATAATCAAGATAATAGAAAAATGAATAATAGACAATATTACAGAAATAAAAGATTGAATTTGATTGTATTTCGAGAATCAGATGCCTTTACAAACTGTATTCCCCTCCCTTATATAGGAGATTCTTATAACGTACGACTGCTGCTATGGTTACTCATTAATGACTAATTATGACATTAATGAGGCGTTACAAAGGATAACGGTAAATAGGGGTTCAGTTACATAACATTCGAGTAATCAATTGTGGGTTCGTGAATCTGCCCGTAGCTTTGTCTAGATTCATTCTGACTGTGCCTCTCTCCTGTTTTGATCAAATTGGACTTCCCGTGGCTGATAAGTTCGTGAGTTTACTGAACCGTGTCTCTTTGTACCGTACCTCTTCAAAGAGTTATTTCTAGCTATCGTGTTTTCCCGTGTCCACTTGACTAGCTGAGTTGTCAAAAGCTGGCTTACGTATGAAACTCTTTTATACCAATACAGATAGTCCCCCCACTTACCATATATTTAACGATTAATATTTGGTAAGTGGATATTCATTTATGGTGGGAATATTTTGCCGCTGCATTTTCTTGAATCATTGTATCCTTCTCTGTACCATAAACGTCGTTTGTCACTTCTATTTAATGCTCATACCACGTGTTTTTTTCGGATTGGTTCTACATTTACTCAACACCTTTTAGGTTTTTTTGCGGCTGTGCCAGTCCTGAAGTAACATCTTCAATTATGACTTTTCATCATTATTTTTCTTCTTCATCATGTTTGAGGGTTGTCTTCAAGTATAAATACATGTTTTCTTTTCTTTGCTTCCACGAAACACTTTTCTACTTCTGTTTTCTGTAAAAAACTTTTGTTCTTTGCCCTTGTAAACATGTCTTCTTCAAACCAACCTCAAAGAGTAATATACATTGAAAGATTAGCGCCATCTTCTTCTCCGACTAGGAGTCGGAGGGGTGGTAGACTTAGAAGTCTAGGATCCACTCCTTCGAGGGGCTCTTCTTCTTCTCAAATAGTTCCTTCTTCTTCCACTAGATCTCCAGTTATTCCGAGATTTAGGGTTTCTCGATCTTCGTCTAGAGGTAGAGGCGAACACCTACGTGAACCTGGAGTCGATGAAATTGTCCCTGCTGAGTTTGTTTTCGCTAGGGATAGTCAAGTTCTTGTAGATCAGTCTTTTTCTCTTGATAGTGTAGAAAGATACCCAACCCTTATAACTGAGGGTCAGATTTCCCTTGTTCAAAGGGAGTGCTAATGGAAATCTGACTTTCCTGTCTATATTCCGAATAGTAATCAAAGAATAACGTCTTACAAGACGGGATATTCTTTTGTTTATACTTATCCCTTCACTTTAGGGTTTAGACCCCCCATTGAACCAGTTATAATTGAGTTTTGCCATTTTTTTAATATGCTTAGGACAAGCTGGCCCGCTTGTGTGGCGAGTTGTCGCATGCCTTAGGAGTTTGGCTTCTTTAGCCTCGGTTCCTTTTACCTTCAACCATCTTATTCACCTCTACTCTCCTACCTTATTTCGTGAAGGGGTTTTTACTCTGACTGCTAGGAGCAAAAGAGTGTTAGTAACCCCTGGAGATGATAAAGATAGGGGTTGGTACCTTCGTTATGTTGCTATACCCACTACTGGTTTAGTGGGTGAAGAAAATCTTCCCTTCCCTGAGAAGTGGAATCGCGCACGTGAGTATACTTTAGGTCACATTTACTTTTTCTTGTTTTGACTTGAGATGTTTTATTTAACACCGTGTCTGTTTATTTTTCTCCTTTCAGCAATCATGAATACTGTCGAGAATGTCTCCGGTATTCGTGATTGGGCAGAAAAAATGTTATCTGTTGCTCCTTCTAAAGAAAGATCTTGGAAGTACCTCACTGGGAGGTACGGTTGTCAAGTAAAGACCTAAGGAAAGTGAAGCTATTGTTCTTGCTTCTTTCCTTACTCGAGTATTTTTTCCTTCCATCGTTTAACTTTTTTCCCTTTTTAATAGGATTCTCTGCTTGTGGGGTGTCTGCTTCCTCTATCCCGAAGATGTCCTTGGATCAAGCCCAGGAAATTATCGTTGGTTCGTCTTCCTCGAAGAGGAAGATTAGTGAATCTCGTTCCATGGAGGAAGAGGAAGAGGGTGCTTTAGTGCACAGACCATGGAGAAGGCGAATGGTTTTAGATGACGAGCCTGCTGCCTCAATCTTGCCTTCCGTGTCTGTGCTTGAGCCCCCTGTCTTTGATGATGTTCCACATTCTCCTATTCACGGTGGTATTGATCTCGCTCCTGATGACCTCCCTTTGTTTGCTGTCTTTCCTGCTTCTTTGAGAGAAGAAGTTTCTTCTATTTCTTTGGCTATCTCAACTTTTACCGCTGCTCTGCCTGTAACTTCTTCAACTCTTCAAATTTTCGTGCCTGCTCCTTTGCCCATGGCTTCTCCAGCTCCTCAACCTTCCGTGCCTGTTGCTGTTCCATCTCTGCCTGCTTCCATGCCTTCCGTTAGGGAAGTAGGGTCTTCCAGCAGAGAGATGCGGCAGGTGGTAATAGAGGTTCCAGCCGAGGGAAACCTTTTCAAGAAGACGGGTGAGCCTGAAGTGTGGCTCAAGACTTTTATAGGTCCCGCTGAGAAAGCAAAGCTAGCTAGCCACGGTGCTCTTACATGGGCAAATGAGGTCGTGCATACTTCTTTGAAGGTATGGTGTAAGTTATCCTCTTTCACTCTCGTATATGAAATTTACCATATCTAACTGGTTTACTTCTTGTAGATTAACCTCATAGGCANATAGAAGAAGAGAGGAGTACCTTGAAGCGGCAGATGAGACTTATGGCAGCAGAGCTAGTAGTGGAGCAGGCTTCTTGCAGTCAAGCTGACAAAGACAAGAGTGTTCTGGAGTCTTCGTTTGCGGAGCAGCTGTCCCGTGCCTCAGAGGAGATTAGAGACTTAAAGAACTTGCTGGGGCAGAAGGAAGAATACTCAGGAGAGCTCGTCTCAGTCGCACTCAAGAAGATCTTCGAAGGGCTTTAGACAAAGCTCAAGCTTTAGAGGAGTCGATTGTTCCATTAAGGGCCGCTCATGAAGCTGCGGAGGCGGAGAAGGACGGGCTGAGAGCTGAGCTTCAAGTGTGGGCANTAAGAAAGCCATGGAGAAGGCTCAACAGGGTCATAAGCTCTCTTCACCTGATGGTGAGATTCCAGCTGCTCATGCCTCTTCATCTTTAGTTGCTCCTGTTCCTTCCGCCTCTGAAGTCAACCCCTCTCTTTGAAAAGATCTAGTTGGTTTACCCTTTTTTTCCTTTTTCTTTGTATCAATTGGTGGTTACCCCCAGTCCCATCGGGGGTAAATTTGGATTTCCTTTAAGTCCCCAAATGACAACTTAGGGGCACCACAATGTAAATATAAAAATCTTATACAACTAAGTATAGGTTAATACTTAGTTTTAGCCGTTTCTTAATATATAAATATCAATTCGACTTTTGTTGAGTTTTTGTTTCACTCTTTAAGTCTTTTGCATGCTTTATTTTTTGAGGTTTTAGTTTACTTTCGAGTTTTGAATGTGGAATGCTTTAGACTACTCGTACCTTTTTTATAATAGGTACGGTGTCATATTAAATGTGTGCCTTTTTATAATAGGCATAGTTTATGGAAGCGGGTCCTTTATAATCGACATGAAGAAGACGTCTCAACTTCATGATAATGCAATAGAGTGATAGGAATTTTACACATGTTTAAGAATGTTTCCAAGGAAAGTTTTTTGTTTGAACTTCCATGACATTTTACATGTATTTGGTTATCGTCTAAAACTCACGCTTGCAACTGTTTTTGTTTAACATATTTAGTATACTCTTGTATTTCGTAACTGTTTTTTATAGTTAACATTTTTTCGATATTAATACAAGGAAATAACTGTTTTTCACTAGTAATTGTTTTTATAAAGATTGGAGTTTTTACCCGTAACTGTTTAGTAACAGTTTTCTAATAAGTACGAGGGAAATGTTTTCTTATTCGTAACTGTTTTTATTTGATAACAGTTTCTTGAACAAATACAAGGATTTAGATCTTTCATCCATAACTGTTTTATTTGAGAACAGTTTTTTGAATGAGTACATTGATGATGATCTTTTACCCCTAACTGTTTTTGTTACAACAACTTTGAATAAGTATAAAGATGTACATTTCTTTCTCGTGACTAATACTTTGCCTTTCAACCAGAATATGTTCGAAGGTTTTTTCTTTTTGCATTAGGCTTTTTATTTGGATGGCTCTTTTGATTTCTTTCGATTCTGCTCGTGTTACTTGTATTCATTGGGTAAATGGGTCTTTAGGCTCGAGCTTTTGACTTTCTGATAGTCTTCTTTGCTTCGTCTTAGCCTTCCATACTGTATAGTCCCCCAAGTGTTTGAGCTTTGAAGAATGAAATCTCGAGCACTTGATTATTCCTTCCTTGTGGTCCTTTTCCTGAAAAGGAAAAACATTCCGGACTCGAAGGTATATAGTTTTTTAGATGATGACTGCTTAACCCCTTTAAAACGTCCATCAGAAAGTGTAACCCTAGACCGGGAATTGTGTTATTTCCTCGCGTCTTTGTAGGTCTAATATCATCATTTGGTTATGGATTAGCTTTGTGCCTATCATCTAAAAAAGTTAGTAAAATTTTTAAATGTTCAAAATAAAATCGAACGTGTGATACCTGCCGGGGTGTATTCTTTTCTTTTTAGAAGTAATACTTCTTTAGATGGATGGTATTCCAGATTGCTGGTAGAACTCTGCCGTCCATAACTTCCAACTCATAGGCGCCTTTTCCAGCTATCCCTCGGATTTTGTAAGGTCCTTCCCAGTTTGGATTTAGCTTTCCTGCACCTGCTTCTTTTGTTGATTGAAAGACTTTTTTGAGGACGAAGTCCCCAATTTTAAAGTACCTGAGATGAGCTTTACGGTTGTAATAACGCTCTATGATTTGTTTTTGAGCTGCCATCCGTATCAATGCTGCTTCTCTCCGTGGTTCGAGCAGGTCCAGGTTGATCCTTAGTTCGTCGTCATTTTCACCTTCCGTGGCTGTTGAGAACCTTATGCTTGGTTTGCCTCTCTTCACAGGTATTAAGGCTTCTGAGCCATAAACAAGTGCGAACGACGTTTCTCCCATGGCTATTTTTGAGGTTGTTCTGTATGCCAGTACCACTGGTAATTCATCAGGCCAGTTTCCTTTGGCTTTATTTAGCCGCTTCATTAGATTGTTGATGATGGATTTATTCGTTGATTCAGCTTGACCGTTAGACACGGGGTGGTACAGCGTTGAAGTGATCTGCTTGATTTGCCAACTTTCGAAGAATTCCATGATTTGTGAGCCTATGAATTGTGGGCCATTATCACACATGATTTCCTTTGGTATTCCAAAGCGGCATATTATGTTT
>ML435824.1:0-18528 GCA_005239525.1 Nicotiana knightiana
TCTATACTCTGTGTTAGCCACTTCTTGATTGTTATATTGTATAATTTCTTCAGTTAGGATTTGATGTGTATCAATCATTATCACATCATCTTGTGTATTAACACTACTATTTGTGTTTGTCATTTGAGAAATTTGAATTGCATTTTGTAGTAACAACTCTGTTTCATTTGGTTGAGTGAATAAGTATTTTCCTGTATTCTGTTTAGTTTTAAAAGGAAATGTATCTTCTCTGGATTGAACATCTCTACTTACAAAGAAACAGTTTTCTATTAAATCATATAACACATATCCTTTCTAAGTTGTTGCATATCCCATATGAACAGATGGCTTTGCTCTTGACAACATCTTATCATTTTGATTTATTACTTTTGCATAGCACAAACAACCAATTACTTTAAGATGTCCTAAATCTGGTCTTTTACTAAATAACTTTTCAAAAGGAGATTTGTTGTCAATAACAGTGCTAGGGAGTCTATTTATTATATATACTGCAGCTTTTACACAGTAGCCCCAAAATTGTATTGGAATGTTTGCTTGAAACCTGATTGCTCTAGTTAATTCTAGGATATGTCTATGTTTTCTCTCAGCTACACCATTCTGCTGAGGAGTATAAGGGCATGTTGTTTGATGAATTATTCCTAGATTTTTAANTAACAAACTGTTGCACAATTATACACACATCAGACTTCAGCTTCATTAAGAATATCCAAGTCATTCTAGAGAAGTCATCTACCATAGTTAAGAAATACCTATTTCCATCCACAGTAGACACTTTATAAGGCCCCCACACATCCATATGTATTAGTTCAAAATTAGCTGAAGTTCTTATACTACTAACAGGAAATGCATTTCTAGTTTGTTTTGCACATGGACAGGTAGTACATAATTCTATCCTATTAGCAACATTCTGCACATTTACATGAAATATTTTCTTGAGAACTACAGAAGATGCATGTCCAAGCCTTCTATGCCACAGATCAACTTCACTTGGACTGAGATCTTTATTAATTTCTGTATCACTAGTATTTAGACTTATTGCACTATTTCTTGACTGATTTTGTCTACATAGAATGTATAAACCACTGTCTTCTTTACCAATCGCTTTCACCCTCCCACTGAAGAGTTCCTGAAATATGCAAAAATCAGGGAAGAAAGCCACTGAGCACTTTAATTCTCTTGTAAATTTAGAGACAGACAGTAAATTATACTTAAACTGGGGAATGTAGAACACATTGGTTACTGTATCGTTTTCTGTTAGCTTACTAGTTTCAATGTGTGTTACTTGTGTAGTCTCTCCATTAGGCAGGTATACTTTCTTTTGTTGGTTGGTATGTACTGGTGCATACTCATTTAGTGACTCTAAGTCATATACCATGTGATTTGTAGCTCCAGTATCAATAATCCAGTCATGCAAAGAACTAGATACTAACAAAGCATGAGACATACCTGCTGCATTTGCTGATGGTGTAGCTGTAGAATCTTTACTCCCTTCTTTATTCAGTAGTTGCACTAGGTGTTCATACTGTTCTTTTGAGAACGTGCAGTTTCCCATCCAAGGTACACCTCCCATTTGTACATTATTTCCTCTGATATTGTTGTTTCCTATCTGAGAATTGTGCGAGTTATTCTCACTCCAGCTACACCTTGAACCTTGACTTCCTTGCAGATTTGCATCAAACATCACATTATATGCACTGTGATTGTTCATATTTCTTTTCCTTGCTTTGAACTCTGGTGGATACCCTATCACTTTATAGCAGTTTTCTTTTGAATGCCCTCTCATTTTACATACTTCACAAAACAGATCGAAATTTTTCCTGTTTTTCTGATAATTTCCACTAAATTTTGTATGCATAGCTACATCAAATTGATTAGTCCCAACAGTAGGATTTGCTCCCAATAATCTAGCACTGTTGGCTATTGTCTTTTGACTCTCATCACTGATCACCATTGCATATGCTTGATTGACGGATGGCATAGGATTCATTAACAGAATTTGACTCCTAGCCTGACTATATGAGTAATTTAAACCCATTAAAAATTGAAATAGCTTCAGCTTTTGTAAATGAACCACAAAACCTCTTGATTTGGGACAATCACACCCGGATGCTGGGACTAGTGCTTCAAACTCCTCCCAAAGATCTTTTAATTTTGAGAAGTAGGCAGACACAGATACCGTCCCCTGACTAAGAGTAGCAATTTCCTTGTGTAGATTATATGACCTTGACCCATCAATTTTGTCAAATCTTTCATGTAAATCATCCCAAACAGCTTGAGCACTTGAAGCATACATTATTCCTCCTAATAGACCACTACTCACTGAGTTCATCAACCAAGACAAGACTACTGCATTTACCCTCTCCCAGTGATTCCATAGACTTTCTGGAAAACTCTCTTTGACACATGTTCCATCAACAAGACCCAATTTGTTTCTCCCTAACAAGGCCATCATCATATATCTAAACCACAAGGAATAGTTTTCGATTCCTGTAAGTTGGAATGAGATGATTTGTATTCCACTCACATCAGAGGGGCTCAAGAAGAGTGGGTGATTGTAATCAATCACATGCAGCCCTGTTTGAGTCGTTGTTGTAGTTGGAATCACTGTGGGAGCTGCTTGATTTCCATTTTCAGCCATGTTTCACTTCAAAATTTAAAGAATTGAATATTTTATTTTTTCCTTGACTCGATTTCTGACTTTGTTCTTAAAGAACCACGATGACAAATCAATGAATTGAATCTTGATTTAACTAGATCTGATACCATGAAGTTATTCTTGAGTTAATACTCAAGATACTAATCTGCAGAAGAAGAAGAGACGAGAAGAGAAGAAAGGAAGAAGAAAAAGAGAAGAAAGAAGAAGAAGAAGAAGGACCCGGAAACTACTCTGTAGAAGAAACAAAAATAGTATAAAATGAGAGAGAGAGATAATTTTGTATTACTTGTGTTTAATCTGTGTATTTCAATGTGAGTAGTGAATCTATATATAGATACTAGCTAAGAAAACTAATTTATCTACTAAGTATGTATTAACTATCTTGACTAACTTTAAGAGGAGAGGTTATACCTAACTTAACCAACTAACTAATACTTTAACTATAACTACTTTCTTTCTCACTTAATTGTTATCTTTCTCTACAAATCTATATGCATTACGACTTTTTTTATTGACGAATGGGGATTCGACATGGTCTTCTTTGTGGAATTATTAGGTGGCATAGGTTTTTCATGGATTGGTCTCGCTGAGTAGTATTACTTGTGTGAATTTTCATAGTGTACAAGCTTCCCATTTGCTTTGGTTTGAAGCAGAGACGGATCTAGGATTTGAAGGTGGCGGGTGCCATAATTTTTTTTAATGTATACCTTGTAATGACTAATATGAAATTTGTTAGAAATGTTTATTCGATTTTTTTGAGTTTATTTGGGTCAACTTAATAGGTATTTTTAATTTGAAAATACAGAAATTACTTCTCAGATATTAAAATATAGACGTACTTAGCATTTTAAATAAGGAATCATACCTTTATTATAACAACACAAATAAAATAAATATTTTTACTAGGAAATTACGTCTTTTTTTATATATATATAAATAAATTTACACAAGTAATATAACATCTTTAATAAGGGAATTATAAATCAGAATTAGAAATTTTTTTAAAATATCTTCAATAGATAAATTATAACCCCCATAAGCATAGAATTAAATAAACTACAAGTTCTCAAAAATCAAAATCATAAATCTCATATGTTTTAAGCAATGCTTACAAAAATTTTGTCATAATTTAATAGTAAAGTGATTTAAATTATATTTAATAACCATAAAATAACACAAATTTTTATGATATAATAAAAAAAGATGAAAAAAATTTGATCTCAATCAAAATTCCCATTAAGACTAAAGATATGAAAGAAGAAAACTCATAAATTTGAGATTAAGAGTACTATTTATTTTATAGAATTTTATAATTTCGGAATCTCTTTTTTTAGACGATAAATAGAAAATTGGGATGTAATCGAAAAGGAAAATAACTGGACAAACAGAAATAAAAAGCACACAAAAGGGGAAGTCAAACAAGGTTCAAGATAATTTCCAACTTGAATTTTACACACGAGAAAAGCTTTCAGAAAGATCTACCAGTCATGACACATTTGTCTAATTTACGGCTGCGGGTGGTAGGATCAGATATTTAACCTAATTTAAGAAAATTTCAACATATTATAAAAAATTTATCATCTTAGCCGGTGCCATGCCACCCCATTGTAAAGGGGTGGATCCGCCCCTAGTTTGAAGTTTAAATGTTGTGAATGGTTTTGTGATTTGAATTGTGAAATTTATGTACCTACTGAGTAATTGATATTGATATGGTGGGATCGGGTTGCGCGCTGCAACAAGTGGAATAAGGGTGCTTTATTGAGGAAAAATAAGGGTGAATTGATATTGTACGGTGGGATTGGATTGCACACCGCAACAGGTGTAATAAGGGTAGATAATGGGAGAATAAGGGTGAATTGTGATTGTGATTATTGTGATATGGCGGGATCGGGTTGCACGCCGCAATACTTTTATCATATTTGTTGTGTATGTTATTAAGAGGAAATAAGGTTAAATATAATATGTACGGTGAGATCGAGTTGCGCGCCACAACAACCTATCTGTTTATGCTTTCCCTGATTGTGTTAGTTGTATGGTAGTCTTAATTGCACTTAAGGATTGACAGTATCTGAACACTGATGAAATACTTTTGAAAACTGTAGCTACTTCTTGCAAGTTATTGCTTTATTTAATTCTGTTTTCCTTTCTGCTTTTATTATATATTGTATGCAGATTATATTGTTTGACCATAGATTTTACCTATATTTTGAAAAAATCTCAAATCGCAAAACTCAATAGTTGGTTTTGGCCCAAAATATTATTATTATATTTTTTAAATATTGCTCTAAACTTTTATATTTTATAAAAGAATCAATCATTTATTATTTTATAACAATATTCAAAATAAATTTGAGAATCTATAGTCGAACCTAATTTAAAATCTCAAACTCATAAGTTTTAAATTCTGACTCCGATTTCGATTTTGTACGGTTGTGATCTTATAATGTGCAGACTCTCTCGTTGAAAAAGACAAAGCCACTGATTTGACTGCGGCCGCAGAGATCCAATTCCAATATACCCACTTGCCCTATTTGCCTGTATACACTGTGTTCATTGTTTCTTCTTCCGCTTTTTGCTACTTGCTGCTGCTTTTCTCTACAACTTGGCCTTTGTTTTCTTCTACATATTAGCATTTACCCCCTTCAATTGGCAACGGCGATGAGCAGAAAATAATCGCAAGTATTATCCTTGGAAAGAACACTGTATTAATGGTGCTGTTTTTTCTTATTTTTGTAACTCCTGATTGGATGTCTTACGCAGCTTCTAGAGTGTTGGGCAATTATAGACCCATCTAGCTTTCTACTTATGAAAAGCTCAAGCACAAGGTCTGCTAAAGCGGGATTATTTAAGTTGAAAGGTTGTTAGTCCGATCGGTGATAATTATTTGCAGGTTTTCTAAATCGACCAACGATAAAGAAAATCTGGACAAATGGTGGACTGCAACTAAGTGGATCCGATCAGGTCGAAATATGGAGTTGATGTCATTAGAGTCATTAAGCAGAAACATGTACATTTCAGCATTTGAAGAACCCTAATTCACCTCTGGTAAAACTCTATGTAAATTGATTTTTGACCATATTGACGACGATTCATCAAAAGCTGGTAGATAGTCGATATACAACTGTTTTTAGTCATTTTCACTGTCAATCACTGTGGTTGCAA
This sequence comes from Nicotiana knightiana, assembly GCA_005239525.1. NCBI lineage: Eukaryota > Viridiplantae > Streptophyta > Magnoliopsida > Solanales > Solanaceae > Nicotiana > Nicotiana knightiana. Next base: position 5,819 of record ML435824.1, read on the forward strand.
TATACTACTCATCCTATTTGTCAAGGGAAAAATTGACTTTGGAAGTAGAGTAGTATTTCTTTTATTCCCACTTGTGCTAGCTAGTACAGAATATTATTATTACTAGTAGCTAGATGGATTTTAATTATACTTTGGGACTGGGGGGCGGTGATTCAAAGGAGGCATCTGACAGTGATGCTGGTGGAAGCTCCGGTGGCGGCGGAGCAGCCGGGACTTCCAACCGCCGCCCTAGAGGTCGTCCACCTGGATCCAAAAATAAGCCCAAGCCTCCGATTATTGTTACAAGAGACACCCCTAATGCACTCCGATCTCACGTGCTTGAAGTTTCTGCGGGTGCAGATGTAATGGAAAGTGTGTCCAATTACGCTAGGCGTAGGGGGAGAGGTGTTTGTATTCTCAGTGGTAGCGGCACAGTCAACAACGTCAACATTCGTCAACCTGCAGCTTCCCCTGCTGGGACTACTGTAGTTACACTTCACGGCCGTTTTGAGATACTTTCATTATCTGGGACTATTCTTCCTCCGCCTGCACCGCCCGGGTCGAGTGGACTCTCTATATTTTTGTCAGGTGGACAAGGCCAAGTTGTTGGAGGATCTATCGTTGGTCCTTTGATGGCATCAGGTCCTGTTGTATTGATGGCTGCTTCCTTTGCTAATGCGGTGTTTGAACGGCTGCCATTGGAGGAAGAGGAGGGGGCTGCTGTTGCACAGGTACTGTTATAGCAGGTTGTTTGACTTATTTTTCAGAGGTAATAAGTTCCAGTTATTATGGATTATTACTTGCAATTTTAAATGATGTAAAATTCAGGTCCGTAGAATTTGAAGTCTTATATATATAGATTATAGGTGCATGTTTGGTTTTATCCATTTGGATTTTAGGATATCTTGTGCATGAATTTCATGTCAAACTTTTCAATAACAACCCCATTTGTTCTGATATTTTTGCGTGTTATAGTGAAGTGTTATTATAAAGGATATATATATTATAACATAACATAAAAATCGATTTTCAAAAAAATATGATTTTTATAGTGAATTGTTATTATATAGGGATGCTATTACAGAGAAGTCTAACCGTACATTATTATTATTATAGCATTTTATACTATTTTCTAGGTGTATTTTTATGTGACCAGGTTCATAGTGTGAAAGTAAATATTTTGTAGATATAAGTCTGAAAGTCTCTTTTTGACGCAGGAAAACACCCCCTTGTTATCTTAATAATGTAAGAATGAAGTTGCTTCATGTTTACTACCTTTTCCAATATTCTCAAAGAGCGTGCTTAGTTTAAATTTAATTAAACAGGTACATGAGCAGCCAGCTGCATCACAGTCATCAGGAGTAACTGGTGGTGGAGAGGGTGGACATCTAGTTGGAACTGGCGCCGAAGCTGGTGGTACTGGTGGTGGTGGTAGTGGAGGAGGTATGTCGTTTGGGAATGCACCACATAGTAATTATTCATTCTCACCTGACTTGCTTGGATGGAGTGGCAATGCTGCACCTGCAAGTGGAAGGCCCCCGTTTTAGTATATGAACATTTGCACTAATCAGAAACAATGATGAGAGAATTAATTAACCTAATTAGTATCCGGATGATTTTCAAGAAAGTTACTCATTACATAGATATCATATGATTATCTCCAAAATGCTTGAAGAGTTGATCATTTTGTTGGTGCTGAAATTGGAGGGTGATGATCTGAATTGCATAGTTACGGTTCACAAGTACAGTAAAATTTCAGTTTCACTAACAGTACAAGCAGCAATAGCAAGAGGCCATTATTGTGAAAGTTGTGAGGAGAGATTTGCAATTCAAGGGCGCTAACTTTGTATCGAAACTTGAAAGGATGCGTGATACTTGAGCAGTGAGATGAGCATTATTCCAAGAAATTGATCTCAAAGGTGAGTAGCTAAGCTTGCATTTTATGTACATAGTGTTTGTACAAGTATAGGTCACGGTCACGATGCTTGCATTCGGGTAGGCTGCCTATATTATACCTCATCGCGGTGTGACCCTTCCCCAAATCCTGCGTAAACACGGGATGCATCGCACACCCGACTGCCCTTTAGTGTTTGTACAAGTACAGCACGTAACACTGCGCATCTTGGCTGTCTTATCTTGTGCCATTTACCATTGATTTCTTTATCTATTACTGTACTACTTTGCTTATTAGCTTTGTTTTGTTGTAATCTTAGCTAACCAGGTAAGCGTTAATGCTGCACATTACTACTACAAGATATATTTCAGTCTCAACTTCTTTTATTTAACATATTGTGTTTCTCATTTGATTCTACCATTTGTGAGAATACCTCTTTGTTCTTGAACAAGATCTGAAGATGTGTGTTATTTGCCGCCTCCGGCGATCATCCCTTTTCATTAGTCACGAGTTTGAAGGCAATAGGCTATCATGTTGTACCTTTTGTGCTTGGGTTTGTCCTCAATCAAATTACCAAAGTTGAAAAAAAGACCAATTAAAAAAAAAACACTCGTACAGTCCTGCTGCTTATTTAGAAATACACTAAATACCATGTCAATTAGAGGAACTGTGATGAGATTTCTGAAAACAGGAATCTGTATTAGTATGATTGAAATGCTTCATTTTTGTATGTTTAATTTATTTTAGTCATAGATAGGTGTACTATCACTGTGAGTTCCGAAAGAAATTTAAGTGAAAAAGGTTAATCAAAACTTGGAATCGAGGATTCACATGACTGCATGTATGTATCATATTCGAAACAAGCGTAGAAAATTGCAGTCTATAATATATAGCTCAGTCAACACTCAACTTACTGCAGCCGTCATTAATTATCAGGTACAGAACTAGTAACTACCATCCCTTTAAGGAATAATTATGCTGTTAAAGTATAGAAAATCGGGCGGAATTTAAGTTTTATAGTCCTAAAGTGGCAAAAAAGGTGGAACGGTCATGGCGAGACGAGACGATAACTATTGTTCCCTAGGTCGTATATGATGGACCGGCAAATTTTAGGCGATCTAGGTCCGGTTGTCCGGACTCATGTAGATGGTGTGGGCTATATCACATGAACATCTAGGAACCGTGTGGAATTTCAATTTTTTTGACCCTAGAACGCCAAAAAAGGAGGAATGGTCATGGCAAGGCAATGACTATTGTTTCTTAGGTTTTTTTGATGGGCCGACACCATACAGATGCGTGTGCTATAGCATACGAAAATTAGGAAATCGGGTGAAATTTTAGTTTTTTTGGCCATAAAACGACAAAAAACAAGGAATGGTCATGGCGATGAGATGACTATAGTTCCTTAGATCGTTTTTTATGGTCCGGTAAAATTTTAGGCGATCTGGGTCCCGTCTCTCGGACCCATGCAGATGGCATGGGCTATAGTACACGAAATTTGAGAATCCAGCGAAATTTCAATTTTATGGCCCTATAACGTTAAAAATCGTGGAACAGTTATGGCGAGGCGATAACTATTTTTCCTAAGATCGTTTCTGATGAGCCGACAAAATTTTAGGCGATCCAAGTCCGGGCGATGGTGTGGGTTATAGCACACGAAAATCTGGAAATCAAGCGGAATTTTAGTTTATGGCACTAAAACGCCAAAAAACGAGGAACGATCATGGCGAGACGATAACTATTGTTCCTCATATCGTTTTCGATGGGCCGAAAAAAAATTTAGGCGATCCAGGTCCAGTCACCCGGACCTATGCGGTTATGGCGAGACGATGATTGTTGTTCCTTAGGTCGCTTCGCCATGACCGTTTCTCGTTTTTTAGCATTTCAGGGCCATAAAATTGGAATTCCGCCTGATTCTCAGATTTTTGTGTGTAGTTCACGCCACTGCGGGCGATCGGTAGCGGATCTCCTAAAATGTTGCGGGCCCATAAGAATGACCTAATGAACAATAGTCATCAGTTCTGTATGACCGTTCCTCATTTTTTGATATTTTAGGGCTATAAAATAAGAATTTAGGACGATTCCCAGATTTTCGTGCATTATAGTCACGTGAATTCGGGGTAACGTCTCCCAATCTCCTACATATTTTTGAGACCATCTAAAAAGGCCTAACGAAAATAGTCATCGGTACGCCGTGAATATTTCTCATTTTTTTGGTGTATAAGATCCAAACAATATGAATTCAGGACGATTCCCAGATTTTCGTGTGATATAAATCACGTCATCGGCATGAATTTGGTCATTATTTTTTCATTGATCGTTTCTCTTTTTTTTTTTTTAATGTTTTAGGGCCATAAAACAGACATTCAAGACAATTCTCAGATTTTCGTGTGATATAGTCCACGTCATCTGCATGAATTCGGGCGAGCGATCCTCAAACTCATAAAATATTGTGTGCTCATAAAAAATCACTTAATGAACAATAGTCATCGCTTCACCATGATTGTTCCTCTTTTTCTGCGTTTTGTGGCCATAAAACGAAAATTCAGCATGATTCTCAGATTTTCGTGTGCTATATTCCACACCATCTGCATGAATCCAAGCGGCCAACCCCGAATATTCTAAAATTTTGCGGGAGCATAAAAAACAACATAATGAACAATAGTCATTGTTTCGTCATGACCATTCCTCGTTTTTTCCTTTTACGTCTTAGAGGCATAAAAGATGAATTCAGGTCGATTCTCACATTTTCGTGTATTATAGTCCATGGTATCTACATGAATACGGACGACCGACCCCGAAATTTTGCGGGTCCATCAAAAATGACCTAATGAACAATAGACATCACTTTTTCATGACTGTTCCTCGTTTTTTGGCGTTTTAGGGCTATAAAGCAGGAATTCAGGATGATTCTCAGATTTTTGTGCTCTATGCCATCAGCATAAATTCGGGGACCACCCCTAATCTTCTAAAATTTTGCAGGCCCACCAAAAAGGATCAAATGAATAATAGTCATCGATTCGCCATAACTGTTCCTCATTTTTGGCGTTTTAGGGATATAAAATAGGAATTCAAGACGAATCCTAAATTTTCGGGCGGCCTGCTTCAAATCTCCTAAAATTTTGCGGGCCCGTCTAAAATGAACAAATGAATAATAGTCATCATTTCTCCTTGACCGTTTATCTTTATTTTAAGGCCATAAAATTGGAACTCGCGACGATTTCCAAATTTTCATTTGCTATATAGTTCATGCCTGCATGAATTCGGGCGACCGACCCCGAATCTCCTAAAATTTTGCGAGCCGATAAAATACGACCTAATGAATAATAGTCATCACTTAACTATCATTGTTCCTTATTTTTGGCGTTTTAGGGACATAAAAAAGGAATTCGGGATGGTTCCTAGATTTTCCTGTGTTGTTGTGCACGCCATTTGCGCAAATTCGGGCGACATATCTCCCAAAATTTTGCTGACCCATCAAAAACGATCTTATGAACAATAGTCATCACTTCGCCATAGTCGTTCCTCATTTTTTTTTGGCGTTTTAGGGCCATAAAAGAAGAATTCAAGACAATTCCTAGATTTTCTTGTGTTATAGTCCACGTAATCTGCATGAATTCAGGCGACCGGCTTCGAAGCTCTTAATATTTTTCGGGTCCATAAAAAATGACCTAATAAACAATGTCATCCCATCTCCATGACTGTTCCTCAATTTTTGCATTTCAGGGTCATAAAACAGGAATTCGCGATGATTCCCCCCGACCACAAGGATAGGTTCACTAGATGGGGGTACTTTGTTTTTCTGATTTTCGTACGTTATAATTCACGCCACCTGCATGAATTCGGGCGACTGCCTTGAATCACCCAAAATTTTGTGACCTCATAAAAACGACCTAATAAACCAAAGCCATTGCTTCGCAATGACCGTTCCTCATTTTTTGCGTTTTAGAACCATAAAATAGGAATTTAGTACGATTCACATATTGTCGTGTGTTATAGTCCACGCCATCATCATGAATTTGGGCGACCAACCCCGAATCTCCTAAAATTTTGTTGGCCCATCACAAATGACCTAAAGAATATTAGTCATCGCTTCTCCATGATCATTCCTTATTTTTGACGTTTTAAGGCCATAAAACAGGAAGTAAAGACGATTGCCATATTTTTGTGTGTTATGTCCACGCTATCTGCATGAATTTGGGCGACAGGGCCTCGAATCTCCTAAGATTTTACGGGCCCATCAAAAACGATCTAATAGACAGTGGCATCGCTTCGCCATGATCATTCCTTATTTTTTGGCGTTTTAAGTCCATAAAACAGGAATTCAGGACGATTCCATATTTTTGTGTCCTTAAGCCTACGCCATCTGCATGAATTTGGGCGACAGGGCTACGAATCTCCTAAAATTTTGCGGGCCCATAAAAAACTACCTAATGGACAATGGCATCACTTCGCTATGATCATTCCTAATTTTTGGCGTTTTAGGGCCATAAAACAGGAATTCAGGACGATTCCTAGATTTTCGTGTGCAATACATGCCATCTGCATGAATTCGGGAGACTCGCCCCGATATCCTAAGATTTCTCAAGCGCATAAAAAATGACCTAATGAATAATATTAATCGCTTATTATGATTGTTCCTCATTTTTTGGTGTTTTAGGGCCTCAAAATATGAATTCGGAACGATTCTCAGATTTTTGTGTGCTACAGATCACGCCATGTGCATGAATCCACACCATCCACATGAATGTGTGCGACCGGCCCTAAATCTCCTAAAATTTTGTGGGCACATAAAACACAACCTAATAAACAATAGTCATCGTTTTACCATGACCGTTCCTCTTCTTTTTTTTGCGGTTTAGGGCCATAAAATAATTATTCTTGACGATTCTAATTTTTTCGTGTGCTATAGTCCATGCCGTCTGAAAACCGACCCCGAATCTCCTAAAATTTTATAAGACCATCAAAAAAGACTAATGAACAATTGCCGTCGCTTCTCGATGATCGATCCTTATTTTTTAGTATTTTGGGCTATAAAAAAGGAATTCCGGACGATTCTCACATTTTTATATGCTTTAGTCAACGCTCTCTGCATGAATTGAGGCTACAGGCCCTAAATCTCCTAAAATTTTGCGGGCCCATAAAAATTACTTAATAAACAATATTAATCTCTTCGCCATGACCATGTTTTTTTTTTTTTGCATTTTACAGTCATAAAACATGATTTCAAGACGATTCTCAGATTTTCATGTGTTGTAGTCCCCGCATCTGCATGAATTCAGGCAACCGTTAATCTACTAAAATTTTGAGGACCCTTAAAAACGATCTAATGAAATAGTCATCGCTTCGCCATGACCGTTCTTTATTCTTTGGCGTTTTAGGGCCATAAAACAGGAATTCAGGATGATTCCAAATTTTCGTTTGCTATAGTCCACGGCATCAGCATGAATTCGACGACCGCCCCGAATCTTCTAAAATTTTGCGAGCCCATTAGAAATGACCTAATGAATAATAATTATAGCTTCCTCATGACCGTTCCTTATTTTTTGGTATTTTAGGGTCATAAAATAGGAATTTAAGATGATTCCAATTTTTTGTATGTTATAGTCCACGTCATCTGCATGAATTCGGGCGACCAGTCCCGAATCTCTTAAAATTTTGCGAGCCCATAAAAAACGACCTAATGAACTGTAGTCATCGATTCGCCATGACTATTACTCATTTTTTGGCATTTTTGGGCCATAAAACTTGAATTGAGGACGATTCCCAGATTTTCGTATGTTGTACATACAATTTTTGTTGAATTTTCTGATGGACTCCGATTGGCGTAAATTTTCGTCGGTTCATAGTAACAGCCGAGTGACGAATACTCTTTACTTCGCTATGGCTAACGCGTGCTTTTTATGGCGTTTCGGGATCATGTAACACGAATTTATGATTATTTTTGCTTTTTGGTTTGTATTAGTATATGGTGATTTTGTGGAATATTTTTTAAGGACTCTAATTAGCCTAAAATATTGTATTTCCATACGAAACGGCCTAGTGTCATCACTTCACCATAACTTTTGCATTCGTTTTTTGTTGTTTTGAGCTCATGCAATACAAGTTTGTGATTATATGTACTTTTTCATATGTACTAGTTCATGCTGATTTTGTAGTACATGTTGGTTTCGTAAAAAAATTTTGACGGATTTCGATTGATCTGAAAGTTCGTATGTCCATTAGAAATGGTCTAATGACCAATACTCATTGCTTTGTTATGACTTTATGGTTCATTTTATGGCGTCTTGTGGTCATGCAACACGAATTTGTTATTATATTCACTTTTTCGTCTGTATTAGTATATGCAGATTTCGTAGAATTTTTTTGATGGACTTTGACTGGCCTAAAATTTCGTAGGTCCGCATGAAACGGCCTAGTGACCAATAATCATTGCTTTGCCAACTTTTGGGCTCATTGTCCGGTGTTTTGGGTCATGCAACATGACGTTGTAATTTTATCCCCTTTTTAGTGTGCATTATTACATGATTTTTTTTAAAAAAAAAGGAAAATTTACGTTCATATACCATATAGGAAACTATATTATCAAATATGTTCATAGTTTGCATATTACCCGCCATGCTAATAGTATTTCTACAAAAAATAGACTATTCATTAAATAAGGAATCATTGTAGCTGTAAGCTTCCTTATTTAGGCGCGCTCACATTGGCGAATTAAAGATTCTTTCAGATATTTCATTAAATAAGGAATCATTGTAGCTGTAGGCTTCCTTATTTAGGCGCGCTAATATTGGAAATTCCTTAATTAATTGTCTGATTTTAATGGATTTGATCTTATCTTTTTATAATATTTAATTACTTGGAACTCAACTGAAAGAATTAATAAAATACAAGTTGTTCTAGGTTGTCAACACTTACGTCTAACGTAACAATATTGCAGATGCGTGTTAGTAAGAAAAAGGTGGATGATTTAGTAGTGTTTTGGACAAAAATATGTATCTAAAATGTGAAACATACATTTCAGGGGAAGCATGTCGAGTCCAAATATGTACCCAGTTTGTAGATATTTTGTAGATAATTGTAGATTATTTTTATTCTGATTGTAGATGTTTTTTTTTCTGTTTTTACAAATAAACAATGACTAAAACTTCTACAAATCTTCTGCAGAAAATGCAATTATGTCGAAAATCCCAATTATACTACAATTGAATGGGAATTGGGAATATTAAAATTCAATGTACCCAGTTTGTAGATATTTTGTAGATAAATTGTAGATTATTTGTATTTTGATTGTAGATGCTTTGTTTTCTGTTTTCACAAATCAAAAACGACTAAAACTTCTACAAATCTTCTACAAAAAACGCAATTATGTCGAAAATCTCAATTATGCTACAATTGAATGGGAATTGGGAATATGAAAATACAATGTACCTAGTTTGTAGATATTTTGTAGATAAATTGTAGATTATTTCTATTCTGATTGTAGATTATTTTTATTCTGATTGTAGATGCTTTATTTTCTGTTTTCACAAATCAAAAACGACTAAAACTTCTACAAATCTTCTGCAAAAAACACAATTATGTCGAAAATCCCGATTATACTACAATTGAATGGGAAATTGGGAATATTAAAATTTAATGTACCCAGTTTGTAAATATTTTGTAGATAAATTGTGGATTATTTGTATTCTGATTGTAGATGCTTTGTTTTCTGTTTTCACAAATCAAAAATGACTAAAACTTCTACGAATCTTCTGCAAAAAACGCAATTATGTCAAAAATCTCAATTATGCTACAATTCTGTGATTCTCCTATATGCTCTTGTTACTCCTTACGAAACTGCAATGCTAAATATAGAATCCAAAAAAATATGATGAAAGGATAGATCTTCCTAAGCAAAATCCTCCCAGGAACTGTTACAAGAAAATTGACTTTTGTCAACAATTGAAACTTCAAAAGAAAATGATAAAAAGATCTGTTCGAGCTCAAAACATATTGAGAATCAAACTCTTGGAGATAAACCTTAATGTGAAGGAACTCAAAATCATAACCATCAAATCGACCAGGCTTGTGCTCATCTTCCCCGAGCACAAAAACATTGGGACAAGATTGCAGAGGTGCCGACAGTGCCTTGGCTATAGAAGAAATAATGGGATTTTGATACAGAAATCGTGGGTATGGAAGGAAAACGTGGGTGAAGGTGTGAGAATTGGAGAGAGAAACGTGGGGGGAGAGGGATTAGGAGGAATATATGGTACCATTAAATTAGGAGTGTAATTAATACCCTTAAAAATCACTAATGGTATATAATTAATAATTAGGTATACTAAATGTAATTATATCAAACCTTAAACATCAAGGGTAATATAGTTTCCTATATTGCATAGGAATGTAAAAATTCCAACAAAAAAAATCAGACTCTTATGTAATAAGTCTGGTAGGCCCAAGCCTTTCCCCTCCCCCTCTGCCTGGCAGATAAGTTGGTATGGAAGAACATGTTCGGATGACAATGAGTTGAGCACCTCCACCATCAACGAATAGTTTGAAGTTCAAGTAGTGCGGGTGTAAATTCCAACGAACTAAGACGGAAGGTCCAATTTATCTGCCAAAGTTGTTTGGTGAGTAGAGGGGAAGAGTTGAATGACATTTTATCTAGAATTAAGCAACTATACTAGTACAATGCTTTCTTTTCCACATGCTGCAATTTGGTTCATTTTAATCCAAGATAAAGGTGTTAACAAATAAGTTACCTCAAGTCAGGCTTGACATATCAGATAGGCACTGACAAATGCTAACTAGAAAATGAATTAGTATCGACATTAGCATCAGAACAACAAACAAGTTCTAGCTATTCCCATCATAAATTACCCCAATCCCAGAGTAAAAAATGTGTTAGGGCGGCTTGATGTGCCTCCTTTCCTGTCAGGGCCCTAGCTTCATGTTTTGACCCACAGAGCGTCAACAACTAATTTGATTAAACTAAACATACACAACTCCAACAATCTAAGGCCTAGCATTCACAATGTGACGACTCAGCAACATTCGTCAACTACCAGTATCCATGCTTTGTCAGGTTCAGCTAAATGTTCAAGACTTCCTCAAGTCAAATATTTCACTGTGCAAATGGTACACGAACAAAGAGCCGTCCATGAAGACTTACAACAGCAGAAGTCTGGAGGGGATCGATTCTAGCAGGTAGGCTTACTACCTGAGAAAATCAACTCAAGTCATAAAAAAGAACACTTGGCAGTACAAGTATTTACATGTCACAGGATAATAGAGATCAGAAGTGCTATTTTCAGTAATACTTGGATGAAAATCACACTTCATCCACCCAGAGATCTGACAGCCACTGACTTCAAAGATAAACAGAGAATGTACCTACTGTTACTATTGCTCCCATGCCAATAAAAAGGATTAGTGAAATTAAAAAACATTACTCTTGCAGTGAACATGACACTCACACCAGTAAGATAGATAGGAAGTTAGTTTTCAGTTTATGAATTGGAATTTCATTTAGCTTATTTGTGCTCCCAGAATAAATAGCTCTCTTATCAATGAAACATTTGAGACTCCATTGAAAGAAATATTAATTGAGAAACTTGAACACGGGAAAAATTTTCCACCTTCTCATGGCACCAAGCACACTAGTTTCTCTTTTCCTAGAAAACCATCAGTTCCAGCACATGCAACATATGACGCAAAAGCATGATAGATATAGATCGCGGATCACTGAATGCCTCTGTTAAAGTCAACGTTAATAAAATAGCAAAATGTACCTTTTTGAAGGCAGTAATACCCCAAGGGTTGTCAACTTGCTCAGGCTGACCAGTTATGACCAGACGGCCGGCAGGATCAGATTGAACCCGCACCTGGTCACACAATAAATAAGGAATGAAACTTTTAGATCATTATCAACTAGAATCTAATAATGACTCAGATCAATCAATAGCCGCTCATTTTTATGTCCTTGGAATGTAACATGGATGGGTAAACAGAGGGAAAATGAGATACACTGTAACAAGATTAGCCCAATTCTAATTTGAAACGGGGAAGCAATCGTAGATTACCATATCCCAAATTAACATCTTAAACCTGTCAAAGTTTGAATAGTTTGGTGGAATTGAAGCTAAAATTGCATTAGCCATATATTATATTCCACAAATTCCCTGGGGCCAAACCAAAAGTTTCTTATAGTAAAGTCACCAACTTCAATGAAACCTTGAAAATATCTCTCTTTAATTTCTTTCACTGTTGAACAACTGCAAAACGTGAGATGAGGGTCTTTATCAATCAATAATATGTAAGTAACTTCCCTGCTCCTTTGCTTAATCCATCCCTTGAAGCAATCGGGCCCTTCTGATTCTCATATACAAAAACCAAAGCCCAAAAAAGGAGGAAAAAGAGCCCAATGGGATTTATTAAGCGAAGGGCTTGAGGATGATGTGCACGTGATGTGAAAAGATTTGGTCACAAATGAGTCTTCTTTTTGTGTAGCATAGAGTCAAAGTACACAGGCTACTATTTTGTTCAGAACCTAATTCCTTCCATAAATTAAGCTATTCTCCTCCCCTGAGTTTTATCAGCTTAAGAAGTTGCTTCGCCCTTATAACTAAACGAAGCTTGCAATGAAGGTCTAGCACGCATATTAGTCAGAAGCATAGGTCTAGCACGCATTCCTTACAAAGTAGGAATTCCTTTTAAGTGGTTCCGACAGATATGGGGTTTCCATCAAAATAGATGGTATTCAATCTAATCCCAAGATCCATATGTTTTAAAAAACTATCATAAAGCTGACATTTGCACACTTTTACTTGACCCCCCCCCCCCCCCCCCC
>ML435824.1:18675-54750 GCA_005239525.1 Nicotiana knightiana
TTTTCTTGGCCCCCCCCCCCCCCCAAAATGACACTTGCACACAATAAAATATAACAAAAGAGTGAAATGTACTTGAAGAAAACACGTGGCACAAGAGGTACATACCTCCTCTCTCAAAAGCCCAGGCACCAAAGCATAGACTTCAAAGCAATCTTTCTGTTCGCGAAGGATCCTTACGAGTCAATGGTAGAGAGTATACATAAACTAGAAATACTTGGAATCTGAGTGGAACTTACTGTTTCTCGCACATTGATTTTTACCCAATCAGCTGGAGGTCCCAAATCAACAACTGTTGTGACCAACCTGGCAAATGAAATTAATTTAGTTTCAAAACAGAACAAGAGGACAGAGGAAAAGAAATGGCAGAGCAGTACTGCTCAATCATCAGCATAATCCATTTACAACCCACTTTTCCAAGAAAAGAAATAGGAGTATGTTATTCATATGCCACAGGAAGCATAGCCAATTTTGAGACAGCAGCGCCATGCTGATTGTAAGGTTGAGTTGGTCTTTACAGTAAGTGAAGCTTAATGTAAAGTACAAATTGTTTAAAAGAAACTTCATAGTATACTACATCATCAGTCATGAATAAGCTCCCTAACACCATGATCAATAGAAGAAACGAGCAGGTGCTTGGAGTGAGATAAAATGGAGATGGCTAGTGCTAACATGATATTCACCTTAGCTAGACAACTTCTCAGGAGGAAGCAGACAAGGGGTAGACAAACAATGTTAAACCTTATAGCATTGGGAAAAGGGTCGGATTTATCCCTGTACTATTGTAAATAGTTTACATTTATCCTCTGTTATACTTTCCGTCCAATCACCTCCCTACCATTACCGAAGTAGGCAAAAACACCCTAAGACCTAACAGTTGTCCACTCTGGCACCTCAGCCCCTCAAATAATTTGCCATGTAACAGTCCATGTCAGCATTTTTATAAATCAATCCCTAACTATAATAGACCCCTTCCCTATTCAGCAGTCCGTCTTCAATGTGCAGCAGCAACAGATATCCATTCCTAAAAGTTTCAGCAGCTACATTGATTACAAGAACCAGGCAATGGTGGTCGAAGAAATTTAAGCTCCACTGAACTACAAAGAAATTTAACAACAATTTGGTCTGCAACTTTGAATTTTAAACCAACAGATGTGAACTTTCGAAAACCCAACAGCGTAGGTTCCCGAAACTCACTATAATGGACGAATCCAAATCTCATTTCAGTCGGAACACAAATCGATTCTCAAAAATCAACTTGTAATATAGCCATCCAATATCAGCAACCATAATATAAAGTTCGGAACTGATGAACTGGAGTTGCAGGTGCAACTTTATCGAACTGCTGAATTTTCAGCTCAAAAGTGGTCTAAATCTTCACGAATCAGCCCCAAAATATGGATATGAACTATACAAAACCTTTCCGATTGTGTGGAACAATACCCAATCGAAACAGCTCCGATTTCGAGAAACCCGATTATTGGATTCGGAGCTTCAAGCTTCGTTATTAGCAGTTATAGAGTTTTTGAATTTCAGGTTCTCCCTCAAGCTTCTCAACTTAGTGTATTGCACAACTCACTAGACAACATTTTGATCCTACAGAACATTAATAACACTTAAGAGTGGTTTTAATAACGCCTACAAACAAGAATGAAAAAATGAAGAATAAGCTAAGTAACATAATGCAAGGTAGATTTGGACATAAATGAAGTTCATGAAGGAGCTGTCTTTCTGGAGCTCAACCAACATTCAGACCCAAAGTATTAGAAAGAACAATTCCATACCAATGGAGAAATAAGTTCGACCAGATTTTTTGGATCAGGTAAAGTAAAATAAATTCAACTAAGTTTATGCCCGAAAATGGATAGAGATGCACTTTGAGTTTTAAAATGATTTCCAGATGTGTTTTTAAAAACATTATATTTAGGGATACATTTATAAAAATGCTGATATGGACTGTTACGTGGCAAATTATTTGAGGGGCTGAGGTGCCAGAGTGGACAACCGTTAGGTTTGAGGGTGTTTTTGCCTACTTTGTAACGATAGGGAGGTGTTTGGACAGAAAGTATAAAGGAGGATAAATGTAAACTATTTACAATTGTATAGGGATAAATCCGACCCTTTCCCCTATAGGATTAATCTTAAGCCTTAAAAAGAATGCGGCTATGTTCGAGAAACATTCACTCCCTGAAGGAGAACACAGTACCCTTTCTCTTATTCATTCAGTCAATGTTGAAAATAACTCAAACCAAACCTTCCACTAGAGCTTTTCTTTTTTCAAAATAAAACAAGCCATATCATCAGTAAGGTATTGTGACTTCGTTGATGGATAAGCTTTCTGTCAAGGCCATAATGAGAAAAAAGAGGAAATCATCTCATAATAGGGTGTGAAAGCACTGAAGGGACAGTTTTGCAGTTCCGTGGATTAACAGACCAATGTTAAGCATTTTCTTACGCAAGTTCCTGGCAACAGCGGACTAAAGTCTAATGGTCAACTAAAAACTCAGAGACCCTTGCTTTTGCAGAAAGCTAAAAGTTGATAATTAACATGGTAGATCTTGGGAGAATACCTAGAAAATGGTTGAACCATCATGGTGCGACCGTTAGATATGCACCACTGATAGAGTCGGCAGAAAGCAGGTTGTGGGAATTAGTAGGGGTTTAGTATACAATAAAGAACTCTACAGGTACGCCTTTGCTAATTCTAGAGATTGTGTGCTATCAAGTTCCTGGCAGCAGCTTACTATAATCTAATGGTTAACTAAAACTCCGAGACCTCACTTTTGCAGAAAGCTAAAATTTGATAATTCACATGGTAGCTCTTGGGAGAATACCTAGAAAGTGCTCGAACCATCATGGTGCAAAAGTTAGATATGCACCACTTGTAGAGTCCGCAGAATGCAGGCTGTGGGAATTAATAGGGGTCTGGTATAAAATGAAGAATTCTACAGGTACGACTTTGCTAATTCTAGAGATTAGTGTGCTAGCAAGCAGTTTAAAGAGGGTTACTCCTTTAAGATGGGAGGACGAGCCATGTTCTCACGCTTTTTTATCTGTCTATGACCCCACTAAAATAGAGAATTTGAGCATCCTTTAAGAGCAAAATAGAACAGATATTGGTTGTACAGCTTAGGAAAGTAGGTCTGTCACCCATAACCTACGTAACTAGAGTCCACAACCTAATATAACACTACAAAGGTTGTATATAAATGTACCAAACTACAAAATCAAAACTAAGAAGCCAGTGATAATCAACTTTACCCATAAAAAGAATTATGTGGGATAGACACATCAGGTGCAATGATATGACAACTAAGCAAATCAAACACGTCCGGATGCTCCAAGGACAAAGTTGATAATTGAAATCTTTTACAACCCAAAAAATAATAAAAGAACATGCATGGAGATGAAACCAAGTAACCAACATATAGCAAATTGCAAAATATGGAGTTTGAGCAGCTACATCAAACTAAGATATTTAAAACCAAGCGAGTTCCAACAAGATAAACTAATTTTGACTAAGAAAGATGTTAGATGAGAGGATCAACACAAAGTAGAACTTAACTGCTTAGATGTTTCAATTCGTGCGGCTTTCGTAGGATTTTCCACTTCATTTGGTCTCTTGTGTTTAAGAGAACCTGAATGCAAATATAAGATCAGAACTATGTGATTTCCCAAAAGAAACGAATATCGTCAGTTCTCTCATACTCCCTGTATCTGACAGATGCCTACAAGTAATATTATGTCCTTGATAGCCACTACCAGCCACAGGTATGCTGAATATGACACTTCAAAATGAAAATATCATAACAAAAAACGAGCTACACCAACAGAAATATGAAGGGCTGAGGTTGGTAAAAAAAACAGAAAGAACATTACCAATGCTTTTGAGATTCTTCTCACGCTTTGGCGTACTGTTGGCATTTTTGTCCTATCAGGAGATTCGTAACAAAATTACATATCAAGAGACATGGTCAAAAGTAAACACGAAGAAAAAATGTTTCTAGAGTTCTATAATTTCAACTACAATTCGCTCGCCAACCTCGCCACAACCAAGAAGACGTTGCTCATGCCATCCTTGCATAGCACGAGCGGCAGCATCTCTTCTCGCCCTGCCTGATCCAGGAGTTTGATAAGCATTTCCCTGCAGAATTACTCCAGATGGTTCACTTTATACATCAAAATATGCCTAAGAGGGCCCATTAGTTTGATTAATATGGAGAAAGATAATATACATGAAACTATCTCTATCAAAACAGCTACACAAAGCTATTCACAATGACTCATCAACGCTTTTTTTTTGGGGGGGGGGGGGGGGGGGGGGGTTGCGGTTGGTTGAAGCAGTCATCAAAAGTTGTGCAGAGCTCAATACAGCAAAACTTCAAAAGCTTCTTCATTCACAAATAATTGTCCAAAGTTTCTAAAGGATAGTAGATAGTTATACCATGAAAAAAACGTATAAAGTTAGTATGAATGAGAATAAAGAATAACTATAGCATCTAGCAAGATGCTCTTTTCTCGGAATTTTTTCTACGTCAGTAGATGCTCTTTCTAGAAAATTGGAAAACCAATAGTATTCAAGTTAGGATCACAAAAGCAACAAGATTTATTTTCGTAGAGGCCCCACGTTCTTACCTGGGAGTTCGACACTAAATTGAGGAGCGTGACTCAATTGGGCCAATTGGAATTTATATCTTAATAAATTTTTAACCAATTATATATTGAACAATCGACCACTTGTGGGATTTCACTGGGTTGTTGTTGTATATATTGAATAATCTAACATGAACAGTCTATCATCCAACTATATATGACATACTTGATGCTCAGACAATAAATGCACATTCCAAGATATTGCACTGTCTATTGCCTCATTTAAAACCAGATTTATATAAAAAGCATACATCTCTGACTTTGCATCTTTGAAGCTAAGACACTAATGCCACTCCAAGGAATGTGTTTTCCAGATCCCTTGTTGAACACAAGCCAAGACTTCTAATGTTGATACTGCAATTTGTTATTCTCAGTTATCGATTAAAACAACCCGCAAGATTTATCTTCCAAATTAAAGGAGAAAAAAAAGGCAGGCTAGCAATCTCCTGGCAGTGTTACATGTGTCAATCTTCAACGGAAGAGGTTCTGATATGCTTAACTTTTTGTTTCTGCATCCCCAATGACTCGGTAGGCTTGGTGGATATTTTTGATAACCTAGAGTTGGTGCATATTCGCTTGCCCTTTTGGAGTAAAATGGGTAATGCCAAGCATCTTAAATGAGGCCATTAGCAGTTCGAGAGGATAGAATGGAAAGGCAGCTCAAGGTCCTATGGAGTACAATCTGAATGTGCATGGCATGGACAGTATAGAAAAATCAAACTTTAGATGTTTTGAAGGAAAAAAAATAGCAGTTCTTGGTTAAAATATAAACGTCCACAGTTTTTGACTTTTTGGTGTAATATGAAAAATATATCGTTGGGGTGCGGTCCTTCCCTGGACACTGCGTGAACGCGAGTTGCTTTGTGCACCGAACTTCCCCTTTTTAAAACAGGTTGGACCTTATGACTCCTTGCAATGGATAGAATCTCTAGTCATTCAGTCTTGTAAGATTTCAGTGCTTAAGTGATGCTGTTTTTTGCAATAGAGTCATTGCCAATTGAAACACTAGTCAAGTCAAAAATTCTTTCATGACTCAACAACCCTGCTTTCCTGGTAGATCAATTAGAAGGTGCACAACTAGTAAAACGAGGAGCGGAAATGTAAACACAAGCTTACCTCATTGTCAACACCTGCCTCAGGAAGAGCAGAAATAGGAAGTCGAAGCTTGCCACTTTGCGTCTTATGCCTTTCATATTCTAAAAGGGCCTATGATGCAGAAAGCATTGGATAAGAAAAGAAGGTATAGAATTTAATTATTTATGGTAATTATTTTTCTTTCTCAAAAAAAAAAAGGTATGGAAAGTGATATAAATAATTATTCCAGATGATAAAACTAATAAATTATAAATAAATAAAAAAAATCAATATGCAGAGACAAGAAAAGATATTGTTCAATTGGACTTAAATATCCAATATTGGTTTAAAAAGGCAAGACAATGCAGAATGGCTCCACGTGGGTTAGTGAGTGACTAAATTCCAAACAAGCCAAAGGCAAAGGAACCACAAAATAAAACTAGGAGTAATAACACATTATTCTCCATTTCACTATCTTAGTTTGAGTAGGCATGCATCTTATCAGAAGTTTTAAGTTTATACTGTGACTAAAGATAAGTGGATCCAAAATGGGATGAAAAGATATTATTAAGTTTGAAATCTTAAAAGAATGAAATCGAGTTCTTTGTAACTCTTGATGAAGTGTAACATTAACAATATTACCATTTCTCAAAAGAATATTAACGATATTATGAGTAATCAATACTAAAGGTTTAATGTAAAGAAGGTCCGAGAAGCAAGACAATATTGTGGTCAGAGGGAGCAACATTTATAGACCTCAGCGAAAAAATTATCACTACTGCCACTACGTAATTTTAAAAAGCTCCGGTGTCACAAACAAACATTGGAGATTATTTAATGTCCAAAAAATCACTTATCACAAGCTACGCAAAATGGACAACAATGGAAAAAATATGCTATTAGCTATCAAGGGAACCTGGGTTTATTACCTTCTCATAGAAAATGCGGAATGTCCAGGACACGGTTGTGCAAGTCCTGAAAGAGAAGATAATCATATCCAAAAAGGAAAAAAATTAAAAATTAGAGATACTACAATAAAAACTGGCAGAAGCTTCTGTTTTGTTCTCTCTTTAATTGACCGTCAATCAAGTAACTTCTTATCTTATTTGAGTATCAAAAGAGTTCTGGTCATTGCCACCTCTCAATTTATCCTTGTTAGCTCTCATTAATCTTTTTGGAGACATACAGACATCTATGGTCATTTGCGAGGTCTAACTACATGGCGGCTTTAACATAATAACATCCCAATATCTGTAGATGTTGAGAATCACTATAGGCTTAACAAATATTAGGCTTCAAGTGCCACAGGATTCCAGCACTGATACAGATCAGACACCACTCAAGAGGCACGCATATAGAGCTATTATACTCTTAATTAGACCACACCTATAATTGTCAAATAAGAACAAGCAGTGCTGTATTTATCAAAAGAAGAACAAGTAGTGTTGTATTTTGGGTTTAATGAGTATTTTCCCCTTTTGGTATATTATATATGTGTTTGCATGGTATCCTCATGTATCACAAGTTTCAAAATTTTCATATTCATGTTCCTCTGATGAAAGACCCTAGTCCTTTTTTCTTATGAGGTACAAAAGAAGAGACCATTGACCTTATCCATACAACCTAGACTCAGTGATGAAGCAGAAGCTCAATGACATTATTTTTTACTTTTCTGATAAATGTGAATTCAAGTTGATGAACATATGGGCCCTCTATTCCAGCATTACTATGTGTTGAGCTGGTACCAATTCTTGGCCTGAGTTCTATTTCCTTGCCCACAAGACCTGTCTTTATAAATTGCAAATCATTATTATTAATTATTAAACTTTAGCCTCTATCCATATGGGTGCATGAGTGCTGCTTCCTGAATTATACCTCATAAATAATCCTCAGCTGAGTACCTTAAATTTTGGATGAAAATTTCTTATCTCACTCGCAAACAAAAATCTAATGTCTGATCATCAATGCCTTGTCTCCATTTCATACACTAGGGAACTTGACACTTGAAAAGGTAGGGCTACATTCTTCATTGTAAGGGTGGAAGATTCATGCTTTAAGTTCAACTCTCATAATGAAATAGGATTCATCAGAAGCTTACTTGGGGGGATTAAACGACTCGCCAACTTGCCGCCACAACTTGGATCCAGTCACCTAAAAATTAAATTAATTTAATACTAGACCATAAAAAATAGCATGATAATCCATTTCAAAACATGAAATTCATCTCTTAGCAGTACAAGATACGCACACAAATCAGCAATTAGTCATCCTAATTCCTAGCAGCAGAAGAAAAAATAAACAACTGGAACCTTTTCATTGAAACCAACTAACATATAAACAGTTTAATTTTAAGATTGTGCAGCCCACCTCATGTAAAAGCTTAAACTGCTAGAAAGGGGACACTTTTGACCATTTATTTTAGGTTAACAGAATGGCCCCACATCCTGATTCTTTATCTTGGACTAGACACATTGAATAATTTTTGTGATAGGTAGGTGGGAATGAGACTTGACCTTAGCACTCAACCTACTTTGATACGATACCATGTAAAATTGTGTGAACCACCTCAAGCTAATGAGCTATCACAAGAGAGCAAGTTCAGTTGCACGGTCCACCTTTTGCCAGAGGTGGAATTGTATTTGTAGTTAAAAAAGGCTTAAATTATCAAATAAAGGACAGCTTTATGTATTGAATATAGGTCTGCAAACAGCCCCCTACTATCAGCTGAACCTACAAACCCTTCACAAGGCTTACTAGACCTAAATGTTGGTTCACGACCCCTGGTTAGCAGAGGACTGGCTAGGAAGGTCCGTTCATTTTAGAAAATACTCCTCACTCTTTAGTAATTAACCCAAGTCGGATAGCATGAAGCTATCTAATTATGCTTCAAGCTAACTAAAGAAATTTCATTAAATAGCAATTGAGCTTCCGACACATTTTAGCAGTGGATTGATTTGAAGGAACTAGAGAACACCAAAATCTGGAAGATAGATAGAGGAAAAGAAAGCATGAATCGGGAAAGAACTAAGCACTTTGAATGGACATGAACCAGACAGCTCTTAAGGAAGAAAGCTCCAGAGCATAATAGAAGACAGAGAGAAGAAAAAGGAATTCATCTCCTGCTGCCATTTGAGCTCTTCCTCCCTTCTACTGTACAACATGCAGAGAATCTATAAACTCCTATAACACAAATACAAAATTGTCAAGTGCAAGTGAAGAAGACAAAGACCTACCCGGTCATAGCCACCCAATCTGATCACAGATCTCCATAACCTATCAGCCAATATCATGGAAAGAATCTTATATGTACCTGAAGCAAAATGTAAGATATGCACAATCGAAAAACATTGGACACTTACTTCAGGCAATTAAGTTGATGCCCATAAAACTTAGGTGGTTTAAATTCCATCGCCCTCTCCCTGTAAAAACTTTCAAGTTCTATCATAAATGTTGCTTGGTCCTCGGGTGATCCATCACCACTCCAATCCTCATCTTCATCATCCTCATCCTCCATCTATAATTTACAAAGATTATTGATCAATCTGGAAAGATGAAGTAACTGCCACAACATTTACAGATCAAACCTTTCCTCGAGTATCAGTGCACGAACCTTTGCTTCATCAAAGATTTTATTTGACGCTTCCCCGGTATGCTGTCCAGCTTTTGCAGTGGCAGATTTCACCGGCAAATTTGGAGTTGCTGGCTCTGGCATCTTTGCAGTCGCAGTATTCTTAACATCGCCTTTTGTCTCTGACAACTCATTCGATCTCGCATCACCATCAGTGATAACAGTTGCAGTATTGTCTTCCACTTCCTTGTGTTCATCAACCATCATATCATTCCCATTTTGATGAACCTCTTCGATCGAGTTCTCAGCCTGAGGAAGTTCCTTCATCTCTTTTCCACTCTCATTTACTTCATTAGCAGGTAGCTCCTCATGTACCTGCATGTTTACACATCCACTATCATGGTCAGTAGCATTTCCAATAGATTCTTCATTCTTCACGGCCACATCTGCATCAAGGTCGCCTTCTTTTTTCTCAATTTCGTTTTCTCCTTCTGTTCGACCGGTAGCATTGTTTTGGTCTAGTGATTCTATTCCAGATCCGTTCTGGTCATCACCTACTGCAATGCCTTGACTCTCTGGCTGGCTTATAGCATCATTTTGTTTCGGTGTCTCACTTGCAGCATTCTTCCGGTCCTCCACCTTGCACTTTGCATCAAATTCCTCTACCACACCCTTTGAATCAGTCTGGCCCACTGCCTCATCATTAACATTGCTTTCCACTATATTACTAGCGGTCTTCTGCTCCCCGTTCCCATTTTCCGCAGGCATTCGGCTCTTAGCCCCACTCTCAGAGAAGTTATTTTGATCTTGTGTCTCTGGTTTAGCACTGTCTTGGCACTCCACCAATGACACGGTGGACTGTTGGCCATCAACAGCACGCCCTTCAGGTTTCAGAGTGGAATTGAGTGTATTAGTTTCAGACTCAGCCATATTCTCAACATCTTGGGCATTCTTCTCGGCATCCTCCATCTCTACGTCACTCTTATCCATTCTGACAACTAATAGCATGCAGCATATTATGTGTATCAAGAATTACATTCTAGCAATCAGCTCTAAAAACAAGCTCAAATAACATATTCTTACATAATACACCGAAATGGAAATCCAATGAAAAACAAACAATTGAATAAAAGAAAATGAACGACATGTCGGTTCAAAAAACAAAACCCTAGTTTCGTCATATAAGATTTATGAAGAAAAAAAAAATCCAAAGAATTCAAAAGGGAAGAAAAAAGATTTTGCTCGCTTCTTTTCAAGCATAAACAAGTGACATCGATCAACAGAAACGGAAAAGGTCAGAACTTGTCGCATAAATAAACAGAAAAAATAAAAAATAAATCATTTCTATGGAAAAAAAAAAAGGGTGCAATGTAGGGAAGAAAACGCATACCTGGGTGAGGGGTGTAACTGCCAGAACTTAAAAGAACCGGAATGGGCGTCTAGGGTTTGGTTTCAGTGGGAGATTAAGGAGAAATGAATTGTGTATGGCGTATAAACCGCAATGGCCCAAAAAAAGGAATTATAAATAAGTAGTAATAAAAAGGAATGGGAAGGGTATTTAAGAAGGGAAATGAAGTTTAACAAGGAAAGTAGTAGAGGTGGATTGATTTGATACGACGAGACGATAGCTGAGTATTTGAATTTCTGAAGTCTCAACACAGAGCCGGGCTCTGAGGGAGAGAGAGAGAGCGCCTCTGCTTCTGCGCTTTAGTAGATTCAAACCAACGCCCAACGGGATTGGCTCAACCGCTTAACACCTGGACAAACAATCACCATTTCAATTCATTCCCACTATTATTACTTTCATAATCTTTTTGTATTCATATTTAATACTGTTATAAAATACATATTATATAGATATTTTTCTCTATTACGTAGATAATCCCTACTATTTCTCATTATTTTAGTTGTAACTTCTATATCTCCATAACCTCCCAGTGATCTTTTCCTCGTGTTCTCAATAGTTAATATCATGTTCATGACATTCATTTGCATTACATCAATGTCATCTTATAAATAGAGGGTTTGGGCATCACATTGTACATACTTGAGTACATGGAAGAAATAAGAATCTCTCATCTCTTTCTCCTTGTATACTTGCCTATTTTCTTATTTCATATTGTTACTTTGAGCTTTTAGTTTCTTAACACATTATCAACACGAAACTCTAGCCAAATTTCTATCATCTCCAAGTAAAGTTTCGGTTTTCTTCAGCTTAAAAAAAATAGCGGTACACGAGGTGATGCGCTGCAACGAAACTGTTGCATGGTCTTCATATATCAGGCCACAAAAATAAAAACGTAAAGTTATGGACATCCAACTGGAATTTCTATTAAAGAAGGTAAAAGAGATACATGGTTGAATTGGCACATTTGAAACTGGATTTAATTTGTTGCGGATACGTGTCTATAGGCAGTCCCTTTTTGGAAATTGATGGAAAATATACAGTGACGCATGCATTAAAATTAGAAAATCTGATTTTCACGAAAAGAAAAAATGACAGTGTTGTAGATTAAACGCAAGTAACTTACGCTGCTATTCATATTTGTTGTGACCATCTTTGTAGTGTTATATAAGGCTCCTCGTGATTAAAGGCTCAAGGGTGATGCACTATGGCCTGTTATGCCAAAGGTTAAGGAATGACGGTGGGTTTTAAGTCCCAACGCACCATGAGGGTAAGACATCGGGTTTTGAGTCCTAATGCTCTATGATTGTAAGAGTTGGGTTTGAGTCATAACTCATTATGGCCTAACATGTTGTTATAGGGGTATGACATTGGGTTTGAGTCTCAATGCACCATATTGGTAATATAATGATGACTAAGGAAAAATAATTTATTTTTTTATAAAAGAATCATGAAGCACATCCCACTTGATTTGCACCATTCTATGAAAAGAATGTGGTAGCGGTGCATAATAAGTCTAAATGGAGATAAGTGACTAGCGAATGAATGTGGGTGTGCCAAAGACCAAAATAATAATAGTCATCATTATGGTAATTGTAAAGAGGAAAACAATAAGGGTTATCAATATAATCCCTCAAAGGTGAAAGAAATATATATCAATGTGGTCGATTAATACGAGACACGTTAACGTGATTACTGAAAATGTGACTTGTGATAAGCATTGTAAATGCATACTCATTCCTGAAAGTGAATGTGAAAGTATATATGTGATAAAGATTATGCATAATAATGTGCATATGTGTGGGTGGATAAATAGCACGACTCACCTCTAAATGAGGTTTGAGAGAAATAAATATAATAAACATTACTGTGTGGTTACATGAATATGTCATTGCATACATGTAGTATGCCAAAAATATTTTGTCATACCTTATAAAAAGTTATTAAAAGCAAAATTAAAACAAAAAATAATTTCGCTTATGATGATTTTAATCAAGACAATTATTATGATATGATTTTCTCTTTGAACGAGACATTCACCATACGGATGGTGTGACAAAAGATCATGTAGTAAAATCAGTTAAGAGCTCCAGAACCGTGATTTGACGGTCCCAGAGGATCCGTAGGAAAATATGGGACTTGAGTGTATGTCCGGAATCGAATTCCGAGGTCCCAAGTCCGAGAAATGAATTTTTAAAGAAAATTATTTTCTGAAAAAAATAAAGATTTTTGAAAATGAAATTTGAGGTGAAACCTGTGATATCAGGCCCGCATTACGATTCTGAAGCCCGGTACAGGTTTGATATGAGTTATATGTGTTATCTGTGAAATTTGGTAAGAAAAAAACTTAATTTGACGTGATTCGGACCTTAAATGAAAAACTTAATGTTTATAGAAGTTTGAAGAATTTTCATGGATTTTTAGTTTAATTCATCGTGTTAGTGTTGTTTTATGTGGTTTGAAACCTCGAGCGAGTATGTTTTAGGTTATATGACTTGTGTATGTGGTTGGACGGGGTCCCGGGGACCTCGGATACGTTTAGAATGTTCATTGGGTGTTTTTAGAACTTGGGAGACAACTGAACCATTGATGGTTCTGGTGTCTCGCACCTGCGATGGACCTTCCGCAGGTACGGACATGCAAGTGCGGCGAGGAGTTCACAGGTGCAGAACTTATCCCAAACCCCTAATCCTCGCAGGTGCGGTTAGTTTTCCGCAGGTGCGGAGCCGCGTGCGGCCATTTGACCGCAGGTGCGACCCCAGGCTTTTTAGCGGGTTGTCGCACCTGCGATGGTAGTTCCGCAGGTGCGGGACCGAAGGTGCAGTCGCAGGGGCACAGGTGCGGAATTGCTGGGCAGAAAAGGGGCAGAACCGAGGGTTTATGTTATTTTCACCATTTTCGAATTGGGGAGCTCGGGAGAGGCGATTTTTGGAGGCTTTTGCACTTGGGTAATTTGGGTAAGTGATTTCTATCCATTATATACCAATTTCCATGTTTCCAATCTTAAATCCAACCTTTAATTTCGAAAATTTTGGGTAGAAAATGGGATAAACTTCATAGACCGAATTATTGAGTTTTGATTGGGTTTTTGACCTCCGATTTGAGAGATTTTCATATGTTTAGACTCGTGAGTGAATGGGTGTCCGGAAAATATAATTTTTACCCGATTCCGAGACGTGGGCCCGGGGAACTTTTTGGGCAATTTTCCTAATTTCGCGTTTTAGCTTCGAATTTATTTGTTAAATTAGTTGCTTGTAGCATTATTTACACAATGCTATTGGTTTGAGTAGATTTGGGCCATTCGTAGTCGCATACCCGTGGCAAGAACGTGATTTCAAGTTTGTTTTGAGCGGTTGAGGTAAGTATCTTGCCTAACCTTGTGGGGGGGAATTACCCCTTAGGATTTGAGTCTTCTATGTTGATTGTAGTCCGTGTACGCGAGGTGACGAGCGCATGCTCGGACTTATTTGTGGAAAGTTGACCCTTTAGGAATCTTAGATCCTTATATTCGCTGAGTATGAAGTGTCCTTAGCATGATTGAATTTCCTAAGTGTCATCTTTATTTGCTTAAATGTGGAAATTCTTACTTTTGGATTTACTCGTATTGCCTACTTGACTCCTAATTGACTTATCCGAAGGTTTTGTTTCCTTTACCGTCATGCTATATCTTCTTAATTGCGTATCTCAAATTTGCAATTATCTTCATCTCAACCTATAATTATTTTGGTCTTAAATGAAGTTATGATTATTCTCTACTGCTTGTCCTTTAGTGGAAATTGTTGAATATTCTCGTAACTGCTCAACCTTAAAGGAAGTTTAGATATTCTATACCTTCGTGACTTGCCTTATATGGAGTTATCGGATTTGTGTTGATTTCTTGTGTTCACCCGTGTAATTAGGTGCGGCTGTTACATGTTATTTCCCTTCCTTGTTGAATGATTCGTAATATGCCTAGCTCTCCTTATTATGTTTATTTCCCAATTATGTTTATTTCCCGCGAACTAGTTTTGCCTATCTTGTGGTCGAAGGCTCTTGAGTTGATGTATTAATTGTATTTTGAACTGTTGCCACTGTTGTTGTTGTACCTATTGTGGTGATGCACGAGGTTTATGCCGTGCGATTGTTGATATGGGGATTTGCACGAGGTTTCTGCCGTGCCGTGTTTACTATTGATATTTCACATGCGGCGTGATAAGGCGAGATACGAGATTTAGTGTTGCGCATGTGGCGTGACAAGGTGGGAACATGTTTATGCACGTGTGGCGAAACAAGGCGGGCATATACTTTAATATTGCACACGTGGCGTGACAAGGTGGGCTATGGCAGGGATATTTTGTGATAATTGTGTTGGCCTGGGGGCATTCCTTGTTGTTGATATTGTGTACTAGAACACTTACCGTGTGAGTTCATTCGTGTGGAAATTTATGAGATGAAAACGTACGTGTTGCCCCTTTGTTTTCCTTATGTCTATTGGTTGTTGAAATCATGTTAGGACACCTGCACAAGCATACACGTAGTTAAGTACTATTAATGGATTCAGGACTCCTTGTTGTTGTCAAATATAGATACTCTTGTTGTGCTTACCGTATGGGTGGGAATGACCCAATTGGCACGTGAGTCGTCCGTGCAGTTAGTACTCGAATGAGGCCGCAAGTTGCCAAGTGTTAGGGTTCGGATATTGGGACCGTAAATGATGATTTCTCCGAGGTTCGGAACCTCGTGGAGATGACTGTGAATTTGATGTAGAAATGGTTGAAGTTGTTGAGTCATTACATGCTCGTGTTGTATATTTATATGCTAGATTTATCTGTGTTCTATTCAGTCTTTGTGTTACTTCATGGTTTCCGCTGATACTTATTGTTTTCCTTCTTTATCGAATTCACTATCTTGTTAGCTATATTGTGTAGCCTTTATGTGTACATCATTATTTCCCTGATTCCTATATTGATACTTCTTCAATTTTTATTAGACTAGTGGGTGTTTTGACTAGTCCTCGTCACTACTTCACCGAGGTTAGTCTTGATACTTACTGGGCACCACTGTGGTGTGCTCATACTACTCTTCTGCACATTTTTATGCAGATTCCAGGTTTTCGCATAGCTGGCCGATTGATTGGTAGTAGCGCGATTGCTGTTGCGGAGACTCAAGGTAAAACCGCTTCAGCGTTCGCGATTTCGGAGTCACCGTCTTATATTTTTGTTTGCACTATTGCACTTATTTCTGAACAGTGGTATTTTTAGAAGTTTTAGTGTAAATTATTAAAAGCTTATGACTTGTACTTCCGGGTTTTGGGAATATAAAATGTGTAAAGAATTATTCATTTCAGAAAAGTATTAGATTCTATTTATTATTGTTGTTATCCCTAAATATTAGGCTTACCTAGTCCTTAAGACTACGTGCCATCACGATACCCAACAGAGGGAAATTTGGGTCGTGACAGATAGAATCATATACCACAAGTTAACTAGAGGTTTACTGAAATAAATATCAATTGGCATGACCGGTTGGCCATCCCGGTTCAATTATGATGCGAAAAATTGATTGAGAATTCACTTGGTATAAGTTGAAGAAATAGAATATTCTTCAAGAATTTTCTTGTGCTGCTTATTCTCATGAAATACCAGCTAAGGTTACGATTGAATCCCTTGATTTCTGGAACAAATAAAAGGTGATATATGTATGGGTTTAGTCACCTGCCATGTTGATCGTTTACTATTATATGATTTTAATAGATGAATTTATTGAATGGTCACACGTGCGTTGGTTATCAACTTGCAATTTGGCTTTTGCAAGGTTGCTTGCTCAAATTATTAGAGCACGGTCCCAGAATGTAAATTGTGATGATAATGTTGGTTTAAATTTAAGTTGGTTTAGCAGAAATTGTATACCTCCAATTATAGCTAAACCATTGATTATGAGAATAAAACTCCCAAACAGAAACTTGGTATGAGATGTATTATTTAATATACATCTACACTTGTATGCATCTAGCCAAGTTATGATAAATTATCCCTATCATAATTGGTTCAGGGTCAGAAACCAAATAATTTTCATCTAAAAATATGATTGTGCTATATGATTTAATTATGCCACCACAATGCACAAAGATGGGTTCCCAAAGAAGGTTGAAAAATGTGTTGGTGATCCCAACATTATGGGGAGAAAATGGGCAGCTAAAAAAGTGATTCATGGAATGAATTATTATGACATCTAGATCCTCGTACAAGAAAATGTGAACTTGAATTTTAAGTGATAATTCATTTCCAAAATATTGCAAGACACATTTGCTGATCCAAAGCTAAATGTCATATTTCAGTTGCTAATGCTCCAAATAAAATAACGTCCATGATGGACAAAGTTTATGGCACGTATGAAGCGTAATAGACAAATCGGTTCCAAAGATAAATCTCCATGAAGAAGGAGATGAGAAAATGTTCAAGATGGTCATAATAAGGAGGTGTGAGCACCTAATTTTTTACCAAAATCAAAATTTTCACCATTTTTTAGTATGCTAATAATATTTGAGTTTAATCTACATATTTTTACCTTTATTTCATTTTTAGTAGATTTTATTTAAGAAAATTAAAAATCACAAAAATTATATGTTCTTAATTTTAAATATTTAGCTAGTATTTTTTATTTTTGCTAATGAGTCATTTCCATGTGGCAAGATTCTCCCTAGACCCCCCTTAGAGTCTATACAGGAACGACGGACATCCGCCCCCCCCCCCCCNCTTCATATTGTTCTCTGTGGAATTCGACCCCAACCTAGTTGGGTTATTATATTTGACAATCGACCGCTTACACTATTTTAAGGTGTAATTTGAGCGTATCAGTTATACCTCGAGGCACAGGGTTCGATACAACCAAAAAAAGAAGCTTCAATCCAAAATAAAATAAAAGAAGAAAAAAAAGGGTTGAACCCAAAGTGAAGAAGCGAAGAAAAGATGTGGACTGCTCAGGACATGATTGAAGTCACAAACTTTGCATGTCCCGTATTGATCCGAAAAGCTGAAGAAGAATGAACTAGCACCTGCAGCTAGAAAGCATTAAGATTCAGATAGAGTCTGCGTGGAGAACCAACCTACACTCAAGATCAAGCTTCAAAAGGCTCATAGATAGGAATCTTGTAACTCGTAGCTGATAGGCTTAGTTAGTCTTTATTTTTCATTTTTGATTTTGATGTAATAGAAGGACCATGGACCGAAGCCTCGACAGAACCTCGCTCGACTCTCAAACTCATCACTCCATCATTCTTCATGAACTACACGTGACCTGATTCCCTTATAACCAAAGAAATGTAGGCTGTCCAAAACCAGGACTCAGTTGCACCCTTTCCTTTGTTTATTTTCCCTTTTGAATAAAGGTTTAGTCAATATTAGTCACATGGCTCACCTTGTCTTTGCCTGAAAACTCTTCATGTTTCCAAGCAAAGAGGGGTATGCTGTGAGCTCCTAATTTTTGACCAAAATCAAAATTTTCACCACTTTTTAGTATGTAAATATTATTTGAGTTTAATCTACATATTTTTACCTTTATTTCATTTTTAGTAGATTTTATTTAAGAAGATTAAATATCACAAAAATTATATGTTCTTGATTTTAAATATTTAGCTAGTATTTTTTTATTTTTGCTAATGAGCCATTTCCATGTGGAAAGATTCCCCCTTATCTCCTCATAACAAACTCACATACACCTTCCCAACACCTCAACCATTCTTATCCTTTCTCCCCAAGAAATACCCACATAATACTTGTACTATTTAATACCTAGATATGCACAAAAAAAAAGGAAGACCTAAAAGAATCCCTAGACCCCCCTTAGAGTCTATAAAGAAACGGCGGACATCCCCCCAATTTCCAAAAGCGGCTGCCTTCTTTATTCTCCAACAACTCATCATCATTTTCCCTTCCAAATACACCATATAGAGCCATGACTAAGCTTCATTACCTTCACCCAAACGCAGCCATGGAGCAGATCTAAAATCTCATTGTTCGGCCACCTAAAATCAGTCAAAACAATACCATTAAAATAACATCGAAACCACCTGAAAATACCTGAAAAACACACCAGCAAAAATTAGTCCAAAAAGCAGCAAAAATAACCCCAAAAACGAGCTGAAAACCTCCACCAAATAGCTCCGAAAAAAGTCTCGAAACACCCCAGAAATAGCATGGTCTCCGTCGTAATTATACCATCTCCGACCAACTCTTTTTCCTCCAACAAACAGCTGCAAAACCATCTTGAAACCATTCCCAAAAGCAGCCAGAAACGACCCTCATTTCTGTTTCCAAAACGACGCCACAGGATCCTAAAAATGACACAAAGACGTACATGTCGCAACTGAGGTTCCTTCGGCTTCCGTCGCTCGTGGTTTCCGATCAGGGTACAATGAAAGCATTGTTGTTATGCTCATTTTCAAATGTTGTAGATCTCATTTAGCAAATAAACATTGGAGGTCCATTTCTTGACCTTACTTTCTGTCACGACCCAAAATCTATTAAGGTCGTGATGGCGCCGGACACCATCGTCAGGCAAGCCAATCATTAATTAGTTGAAATAAATTCTTGTTTTAGCATTTTTGAAATAATTACCTTTAACTTATTACGAAATAACTAAACAAAATTCGTTAAGTAAATACACAGTTTAATATTCCATTTTTATAAAATACATCCCATTCACATCCCAGAACCCGGTGTCACAAGTGCATGAGCAAATTCTAAGAATTTCACAAATATTACAAAGCTTGTCCGAAGTACAAATTTGGACAAGGAATTTAAATGGAAATAGAAGGAGGGAGACTCTGTCAGCTGCGGATCGCCTCCGGATGATGCATCTCGCCTAAGTCTCCAAACCAGCCACGTCGCTATGAAAGTACATGTGCAATAAAAATGCACAGCAAGTGTAGCATGAGTACAAAAATAACGTGTACTCAGTAAGTCGCCCGTCTAACCTCAGAGAGGTAGTGATGAGAGGTCGAATTAAACACTTGCTAGAGGTTCATTTAGTATATTCAAGTGTGACACTAAGCATGATTATCATAGGCAATTTATTTAAATCAGAAATAAATAATATCAACTCCTTCCATATTTAATACTTTAAATCCTCATTATATTAAAAATAATTAATCAACATGGGTGATTTAATCAAATAACAAATAATCAACGGGAAGGAACAACTTCTTCCAAAAAATTTTAATAACCTTAAATCTCTGTCATTTCAGTTGACAACTTAAAATTCCAGGCCAGTAATCATGCAAAAATCACAGCAAATACGCAGTAAATACCATGCGCAAGAAATACCGAGGGTCGAACAGCACGGACCAACAATAATAAATTATGCACTGCCAAAGGGTCTAACGACTCGAACCATAGATGCATTTATTTTTTCCCGCTCGCGAATCGATCATGCAACGCGGTCAACATAACAATAATAAGGCTAGCCTGCTCGCGAATCATACATTCGACTCAGGTGCTCATATGTACACATATTCACATAATAAATCCGCATTTTTATCAAGAAAGCAGTTTCTCAGGAAAGTGATAAAAATCTTCTTAAAGGAACATGAAAATAGCTTTTAAATCTTTGTTTTGAAACTCATTTGCCAAGTTTAATAATATTCAGTAATATAACCCTATCGGGTATACAATTATCCACGGAGGAATCAATTCTCTTTCTAGATAATTATAAAAGGTACACTCTAGTCTTCTCAGGAAATCAATTACCGATTCAATAACATTTACAGCCTAATATTAGTGGCAGGATCACATGTACAACACATAAGGCATGCTAGTGGTCTTAGACTACCCGGACATGGCATAATAGTAGCTACGCACGAACTCCCGTCACCTCGTGCGTATGTAGCCTCTGAAGATAATAGCACATACTTAATTAGTTTACCTAGGGGGACAATTCCCCTTCACAAAGCTAGAAAGTAAACTTACCTCGCTCCGAAATTCCATAACCAGCTTCCAAGCCCTTCTAACGACTCCAATGGACGCACAACGCCCCAAAACTATCCAAATAACGGAAAACCAATGAAAATATACTCTAATATTTGCAACAATTCCAAATTATATAATTTCCCAACCTCGCTCAGTGAATTGACCAAAATTCCCTCAGGCCCACGTGCCCGGGATCCAAAATTTCTCGAAGATATATTCTACCCATAGCTTTACTAGTTCAATTATACAATTTACTCTAAATTCCATGCTCAAATTCGTGGTTAAAATCCAAATACAAATTTTCTAGGTTTTCTTCAAGATTTCCCAAATTCCTAAAATTCTCATGTATAATTCCATGTAATAACCTGGTATTTAACTTAGAAACATGAAGGAATTACTTGTCTAGCATTGCGTGAAGGAAATCCTCTCTTGAAGCCCCTCAAAATCGCCCCACATCAAAAAGAAAATGGAAGGAAATGACCAAAAATCTCGTTTTTAAAACATTCTGTCCAAGCCATTTTTCGCACCTGCGATCCAACTCTCGCACCTGCGATTCCGCAGGTGCGACCAAACCTCTACACCTGCGACTTTCCTCAGCTCAAGCAAACTTTGCACATGCACCCCATAGCCCCCGCGCCTGCGACTTCGCAGGTGCGGAAATATCATCGCACCTGCGCTTCCAACCAGACCACCACTTCTTCGCACCTACGGCGCCATAGCCGCACCTGCGACCGAAGCCTCGCTGGTGCGGTCACACCAGATGACAACAATTCCAGCTCCTCTTCTAACTTCAAATATTGATCCGTTAACCACCCGGAATCCACCCGAGACCCCCGGGACCCCGTCCAATTATACCAATCTGCTCCAAAACATAATGCGGACTTGATCGAGGCCTCAAATCACATCAAACAATATCGAAACCACGAATCGCACCCAAATCCCAACTTTATGAACTTAGAAATTTCCAACTTCTACATCCGATGCCGAAACCTATCAAATCACGTCCAACTGACCTCAAATTTTGCACACAAGTCATATTCGACATTACGGACCTGCTCCAACTTCCGGAATCGTATGCTGACCCCGATATCAAAATTTCCACTTCCGGTCGGATTTCTCAAAAATCTTCAAATTTCTATCTTTAGCCAAATGACTTCAAAATGACCTATGGACATCCAAATTCGATTTCGATCGCGCTCCCAACTCCAGAATCACCATACAGAGTTATTCCCAGGCTCAGAATCCTAAATGGACATCAATAACACTGAAATGCCTTACAGCCCAAATTTATGAAATTCTTCTAAAATGCTATCTTCCATAATATATGCCGAAATGCTCCCAGGTTATCCAAAACCCGATCCGGACATACGCCCAAGTCCGAAATCATCATACGAGCCTGCAAAAAACTTTAAATCCTTATTCGTAGGTCGTTTACTCAAAATTCCAATCTTAGTTGATTCTTCCAACTTAAGGCTTCTGAATTGAGAACTTTCTTTCCAAATTAACTCTAAACTTCCCGAAACTCAATTCTGACCACGCCTACAAGTCATAATACCTGAAATGGAGCTGCTCATGACCTCAAACTGTTGAATGATGCGCTAGATCTCAAAACAACTGGTCAGGTCGTTACACTTTTTATTTTGTTTTGTGTTGGAGTTATAAATTTATGTTTTGTTCATATCGTTTTTTATAAAAACTATGAATGCACTTGATTTTGTTGTGGTGCATTGATTCTTGTCTTTGCAAAATACTTTGTTATTCTTCACTTCTTTGCCAACTGTGTTAGCATTGAACTTGCTTCAGTAGTTGCCTTTTTGCTTAAGAATTTTATTGGTAGTTTGGACCTGGGTTTAATTGATAATGGGCTGGATTATAAAATAGACTATTAGCTAAGATATTTGGGCCATAGGGCGGTAAGAACCTGGTTATTTGGAGTTTAAATGGGGCATATATATATGTAAGGACCGTGTGGTATGAGACTTGAGTTATGTCGAAATTAAATAAATAGAATGTCAATTTTGTTATATCAAATGACTTAATAATAGATGTAAAAATCATTTAGACAACTCCACATACACAAACTAATATCCTTACAATAATCACTAGTTTAGAAAATAATTCTTATAAATATTTGTAAAATGCTTTAGACACGCTTTTAATCTACTATCGTGATTATGTACACGTTCGCGCAACTTTGACCAAACTTTTTTTAAAAATAAACCAAATGTCATGAATTGTGTACACCTACGCGTGATATGATTTTTGACACACCAAACTAAACGGGTATACATATGCGTAACTAGCATTAAAGTAATCCTTTAGATAAATCAAATAATCAAAAGCGGTAAAAGATAAATACATATAGGTCCTAAAATGAGTAATTAGATCAAATAAGCCAAGTATGAATCATTAAGCGACCGTGCTAGAACCACGAAATCCGGGAATGCCTAACACCTTCTCCCGGATTAACAGAATTTCTTACCCG
This sequence comes from Nicotiana knightiana, assembly GCA_005239525.1. Lineage (NCBI taxonomy): Eukaryota > Viridiplantae > Streptophyta > Magnoliopsida > Solanales > Solanaceae > Nicotiana > Nicotiana knightiana. The sequence goes on from ML435824.1 coordinate 41,802, forward strand.
GTCTTCTGGTTTCGTAGACTTTCAACGGAGTCAAAATTTCCTCGATTTGGGTTTTAAAATAAACCGGTGACTTGGGACACCATAAATATTCCAAGTGGCGACTCTGAAAATTAATTAAATAATTCCAAATTCGATTATATCACTTAAATTGGAAAAATTCTCCATATCCTCCTCTTTCGGGAAAAAAAGAGGTGTGACAGCTCTGGCGACTGTGTTGGGGATTGAACCCAGAATCTCTGGTTCAGGGTTCAAGAATTCGAGCTTGTTAATATGATTTTTACTTGGCTTTTCTGATTGATATTATTGTATTTTGTGCCTAATGTGCTAATTGTCACTCATTTACCGCTTTGATATTATTTGAATTGTATTTAAATTGCCTTCTTACGCCTCCCTTCTAAGTCTTCTAATAAATGGTGCACACGTTCGCGTGGCCTGCTTTTCTGTTAGAGTTCGTACCAAATAAGAACGAGGATGGATCAACTACTAGGTCGGGTAGACTTTCGTGCTCTCGGTACGTCCCTCCCACCTCGGCTCGAGTTGTCCGCTCGGGTAAGCCAGGTCTAAAACACACCCCCAGGTTTAAACCTAGAATAACAAAACCTCATGTTGGATCCCTAGTAGGAACGATTATTTGTATCACGTGCATTTGACTTAAGTGACTCAACACAGAGGTTGGGTCCGTCTAGGATAGGTGTACCCGAAATGAAAGTCTATCCTGGTGCATCTTACCTGCTATGTGTGCATTTGTTTCAGCTTGTTTGTTGACCGGCTAAGGAAAGAAAATCAGCAGAAAAATCAAAAGTGAGCTAAGATAGAAAATTCACCCGGTTCTGAAAACCCCGGTATTTGGAAATGCCTCGAAACTCTGCCAAATTTATTTATTTTTTAAAAAAGAGAAAAAGAAAATGTATTTAAAAAAAATGTGTCAAAATCATGTTTTTCGGTTATGTCAAAATTGACCGAATTATGCGGGTCTGATTCTCACCGGATGTGAGATACGTAGGCAAACTTCATCGGTACCGACCCCAATTTTTTTTAAAAAAGCCAAAAATATTTTCCTTTAATTCCTTCTTAATGTGTCTTTCCTTAGAAAACTCAAATAAAAAAATTTTAAACTGATAAATATATTTTCTTTGTATAAGTCTTTTCATTCGAAAAAAATAAAATAAAAATAAATCAAATCAAAATCCAAAAAATATTTTCTACCTTGTTTAGAATTTATTTCCCAAATTTAAAAAAAAATATTTTCCTTTAATTCCTCTTTAGAAGTCTTTCCTTAGAAAAAAAAGAAAAAAAAAGAAAGGGTTTTTAAATTTTAAAAAAAATATTTTTCTTCTTTCCAAAGTCTTTCATTTATTAAATAAAAAAAATAAATCAATAATCAAAATCCAAAATATGGGTTTCCTTCAGAAGTATGTTTTCCAAAAATTAAAAAAACAATTCATCAGAAACAAAAATTCAAAAAAAAAATCTTTTTCTTCTTTAGAAGTCCTCCTTTAAAGTTCCTCTTTTGAAAATTTAGAGGAAATATTCAAAATCCAAAAATATTTTCTTTTCTTAAAAAAAAACAAAATGAATGGATTTCAACAAAAATATTTTTCTTCGTACTTTTGAAATTTCCAAAGTTCAAAACAAAAGAAAAAGAATTTTTAGAAGTCTTTCATTCAAAAAAAAAATCAATCAAAATAATATATATATATCCACCATTGTTAGAAGTCTTTTGCCTAGAAATTTAGAAGAAGAAAAAAAGAGAAAAATCAAAAATCAAAATCCAAAAATATTTTCTTTCTTCTCTAGAAGTCTTTATTTCAAAAAGTTTAACAAAAAAAAATCAAAAATACAAGTTTCCTTTATCTTGAAGTATTTTTCCAAAAATTCCAAAAACAAAATCGAATCAAAAGGCCAAAAAAATATTTTCTTGCTTCTTTAGAAGTCTTTCAAACATTTCAAAAAAAAAATCAAAACATCAAAAAAAAATGAGAGCCAAAAATATTTTCTTTCTTCTTTTAAAGCATTTCTTTCAAAAATTAAAAAAAAAGCGAAATTCAAAAAAAGTTAGCTTATTTACTCCATTCTCAATCTTCCCGAACAACACAAGAGCTGATGCTTGCGGCGTCATGATGCGTAGGCAATCCCCTATAGGATTCGATCATAGCCATAAAAAATAAAAATAAAAATGAGAGAGAAAAAGAAAGTGAAAAAAAAGAGAACAAAAAAAAAAAAGAGTAACAAAATAACTGAGAAAAAACAAAAAGTGAAAATAACAAAAAGAGAAAGAAAAAGAAATCGAGATATGAAAAATAAAAAAAAGAAGAGGGAGAGACAAAAATGAAAAGGGACATGTAAAGGACGGGATGAAACACGCAACCGTTGCAAAACATTTAGAAAATGTTTAACTGTTTAGGTGCATTGCATCCCCAATATGCGATTCCCTAGTTGTTAAATGTCTCAAACTAACCGGTTTGTTGTGTATGCTCAAAGAACAAGTATTTTTAGGTGGTTGGTTTTTGTGGTGGTAATCTGGCTTCACACCCTTACTTCACGAGATCTAAAGGAAGTATCGCCATGGCCTCAAAAAGTCATCTACTCGTAATTGAGCCCGAAGATAGCCCGACATCAGCTATCCCGCAGCCAGAGTCAGCAGCTGCTGAGGAAAATAAAAGGCTACGATGCCGTATGCTAGAAATGTGGGACGCATGGTCCAATGGCAGGGAACCACCTAGTACTATCCCCGGATTCCCAGAATTGATCCCTAGGATGGGAGGAACTACCAATGTCCCTATCCCAGTAACCCACCCATTCATTCCGTTTGGGTACCCCACCCTATCAGCCAACTTCACTGGTATGCCTTCTGAGGTTTTCCCCCAGGCACTATCTTCTGGAATATCATCTGTTGTGTTCACAACACCACCAGCCTCTACTATGGTACAACCAACACTGCCTCAACAAAGCTTTGAACCATCAAATTTCACCTTCCAAGCACCCCAATTTCAGTTAGACACCGCTCGGGTTACCCCAAATTCCTATCTTCAGCACCCACAATTTGAATTTCCCATAGAACATGAGAGAGCCATGAGGAATCCTGAACAAGAAGGGATGGTACGAAAGATGAAAAGCATCGAGCAAAGCCTCAAGAATATGCAGGGCCTGAGTGGCCAAAAGAGCATTTCATATGTTGATCGGTGCATGTTCCCTCACGTGCATTTACCCGTTGGCTTTAAAACGCAAAAGTTCGAAAGATATGATGGGCATGGAGACCCGATCACTCACTTGAAATGATATTGTAACCAACTGAGGGGTGTAGGTGAAAAAGATGAGTTGCTAATGGCCTATTTCGGAGAAAGCCTCACCGAAATCGTTCTGAGTGGTATATGGACCAAGAAATTACCCACTGGCATATGTGGGACGATTTGGCCCGAGAATTTGTCCGCCAGTTCCAGTATAATGTGGGCATCGCTCCAACAGGAACTCTTTGTCCAATTTTTAAAAAAAGCCTCGGAAAGTTTTCGGGAATACACTATCAAATGGCGTGAACAAGCGGCCAGGGTAAAACCCCCGATGAATGAGGCCGAGATGGTCAGTGTCTTCTTACAGGCCCAAGAGGCCGACTATTTTCAAAATATGATGTCTGCCATGGGCAAACCATTCGCGGAGGCCATCAAAATTGGCGAAATGGTAGAAAACGGCCTGAAAACAGGCCGCATCTTAAGTCAATCAACTTTAAGATCCACTTCCCAAGCCACTCAGAGCGACTCGGGAGGTTTAGCAAGCCGAAAGAAAAAAAGAAGAAGGAGCCATGATGGCTTCAAGCTTAAGAAACTCTCGGCGACCCCGGGATTATTCTGGTCCACCTTCCAGGGCCCCACAACATTATTACCACCACCAGGATGCAACATATGCTATGGCCCCTCATCCTTATGCAGTAATGAACGCCCAACCATACACCCGGCAACATCAATATTAAAATCAGAACATAGCTTCACCACCAAGAAAAAACCCTCCTCACCAAGCCCCGTATAATCCCCATCCTCTGCAGAATAACTACCAATATAACACTCGTCCCCGTGAACCACCCAGAAAAACTGACTTCACACCCATTGGTGAGTCATATTCCAGCCCCTTCCCAAAATTAGTCCAAATGGGCTTGTTGCAGCCTGTACCTCCGAACAGACAGAACCCAGAATCTCCATCCTACATGCCAAGTACCAGGTGCGCCTATCACTCTGGGGAGGAAGGGCATGACACAGAGGACTGTTGGACCCTTAAAATAGTAGTCGAGAACCTGATCGAACAGAATATGATAGTGCTAGGGGACGAGGAAGTCCCCAATGTAACCGACGACCCGTTACCGGCCCACAACAACGGGGCCAGTTATCGAGATGATTTGTGAAGATAAAGAATTTGATCCGTCACTGAAGGCCATTGCAGCCATTGCCGAGACAAGAGAAAAGCAAAAAAAAATGGTCGCCAAGCCTGAAAGTTCCCCCATCAGATGGGAGTCTCGGTAGCCAGTCTTGCTATCCTTTCTACGTCCGGATTATCTCAGGGTGTGATCCAGATGTTTTACTTTATTGTCTTACTTTCCGATGTAAACCCTTTTATCTTTAAATTTCAAAAAAAAAAAAATCAAAATGGAGTTAATATTTCATTTTCATGAATGTCTCTTTTCCTAATCTTGTCTCTTTTCTTACTCTACTTTCAGTCTTGTTAAATGCAGATTCATTAACATGACATGCTTGCAGACTTCATGCCCAGATCCTAAGATGCTGTCAGACTTCGAAATAATGAATTAAGAATCAGAATGCAATGAAGATAGGCTTAAGGAAATAAACAAAGACTCGGAAAAGCTAAAGAAGAATTGGCTCCATATTGGAAAGATCCATACATGGTAACAGGAGTATTGCCAAAGAGAGCGTTGTACCTGGGAAACATCAAAAGAAATGTCCTTGAAACAATTGTCCATGCAGGTATAGTCAAAAGGTACTATGTTTGATCCTCTATATAGCATTAATGTTCCAATCGGGATGACGAAGGCTTTTTTTTTCTCGCTATCCAAAATAAAAATTGGCTCCATATTAGAAAGGTCCATACATTGCAACAAGAGTACGGCCAAAAGAGTGTGTTTGTACTTGGGGTACATCGAAGAAAATGTCCTTAAAACAACTATCAACGCAAATGCAGTCAAAAGGTACTATGTTTGATCTTCCATATAGTATTAAATGTTCTCTGGTTGGGATGACGAAGGCTTTCATTCTCGCTACCCAAACACCATTACCCCTTTTGTCAACCCTTTGAGCTGGTTACCTTCCTTTGATTACCTTCTTTGGAACTTGAAAGTGTTATTGAAAAAAAAGAAAAAGAAAAAGAAAAAGAAAAAGAAAAAGAAAAAGTAAATGAAAAAAATGAAAAAAAAGACAAAAAGAAAATGAAATGAAAAATGAAAAAAAATAGAAATAAGGAAAGGAAAAGAAAGAGAAAACAAAATAAAACAGAGAAAAAAAAAAGAAATCAACAAAAACAAAAACAGTAGTTTCCTGAACTACGTTCGACTTGATTCCGAAAGGATACGTAGGCAGCCTCTCTCTAGGGTTCAGTCACACCAAAATAAAAATCCAAATTCCCCCCAAAAGTGAAACTGGAGCAGAAGTTATAATGGTTTGGCGATGGTTTCGCCTGAAAGGTTCCAAAGTTGTAATTCAATCCAAATTCTTTTTACCCCAAATCATGTTCAAGTCCTTCCGATCAATCGGTAAAGATGTCCAAAATTGGAGGATACAGTTACTTGGATCTGATACAACCAAATGAGAGAAATAAAATGAGAGTCTTATTGGTGAAAATCCACACGGGCACCATGAGGCGATGGTAAGCAGAGAAACTTAAAATAAGAGAGCCTTGTTAGTGAAAACTCGCAAAGAGCACTATAAGGCGACAGTGAGAAGAGAAATGAGAAAGGTTAGCTGGTGAAAATCCACAAAGGGCACCGATGATCGAAAAAGAGGATCATCAGTCACTGACATTGACGTAATCCTGGGCAAGGTTTCTCGGTTTTGATGCATAGTTGTGATGAATTTCTGAGAGTCAGACGGTTTACACGGATCAGGAATCTAGTTCAAGAGGCGTGTCATGTTCATTGAAGTTCGCGTGTACTCCAGATAAGTCCTTCTTCCTTTCCCCAAAAGGGATACCTCTTGTTTAAATTCAGTGTCCATTCATTGTTTATTTTTCTTTGAATCCCTTTCGGTCTAACTCTGTTCCGAAACTAAGGCAAAGAAAGGATGGCAACACTAAATTACAGGGTTCTCATTTGATACGAGCTAATATGCAAAAAGGCACCCAACCTCATCAGGGGCAGCAAGTCGACCTCGACTGACCATTGCGGTCGATACTTCAAAATTAAAACTCTTGAAAGGAGAAAATCAAATTGAAGTACCTATAAAGGTAAATTAAGTTGAAAAGGTTGAGTTCCCACGTAGCTAACCGTCTCGTCAAGGTTTGAAAATCCAAGATGCCCCAAATGCTATGAAATTAAAGATTGGAAGAAGGAGCCAGAAATGAAATGCCTACGAAGGCGAAATAACGTTGGAAAAGGTTAAGTCCCACGCGACTAGCCGTTGCAGCAAAGTTTGAGGAGCCAACCGAAAAAAAAGGGTCAGAAGTGAAAGACTTACAAAGGCGAAATAAAGTCGAAAAGGTTGAGTCCTACGCAACCAACCATCATGGAAAAATCTGAAAAATCCAAGACTCCAGGGTTAGAAATGAAACCAATTCCTAGCAAGCCAACAAGTAGTTGAGATTTTCGTAAAAAAGAAGAGCCGAGATCAAGTGAACAAAATAATCAAGGCCACAAAACCAACCACCTTTTCAAACTGAAAAATTGTTCTTTATTTGAAAAACAGGAAACAGGTGCAATCCAAAAGCCACCTTGCAAGAGGCGGGTGCAACCAAAAAGAAGCTGCACAAGGGCTAGAACCAACTTTGCAACAATAACTCCAAAAAGGAAAGTCTCTTCCAAAATTCTTTCCCGCATTTACTCATTCTATGAAAATAATTAAAAAAAAGGAAGAAGAAATGATGTTCAAAATGATTCAAAACCATGGTAGTATAGGGTCTCCAATCCCTAGATGTGTTTTTCCAACGTAGGGTCACCACTCCCTAGTTGATGCCAACATAGGGTCCCCACTCCCTAGTTGATGCCAGCATAACCTGATGCCAAAATAGGGTCTCCAATCCCTAGTTGATGCCAACATAGGGTCTCAAACATAGGGTCTCCAATCCCTAGTTGATGCCAACATAGGGTCTCCATTCCCTAGTTGATGCCAGCATAACCTGATGCCAAGAGAGAACACGACCTAGCAGATATTTTCAGGATCTTTTGGCATCTTTGGCATTGTTTTAGCATATTTTGAGTCTTGAAGACAAGAGAGAACATTTTTGGAAGCTAGGTTTTGCACACACACTTGGGTTTTGAAGATTTCAAGCTTGTGGTTAAGGATTTCTTACGCATTTATGTTTATTTGTTCATTTCCTTGCTTTTTATTGAATATTTAAGTGTGTACTATTTATTTCCAACACTAATTCTTGTTTATAGAAGTATTCATGTTTAAAGTGTGGATTAAATACCTTGTTGTGCTTATGTATTGAATGATTTTTATTATTTTATGAAGTGAGTTGTTGTTCCTTTAATTATTCTTGTTCTTTAATGTTTCCAAAGGGATTATCTAACCCTAGGACTCGCCCATTAACTCTGAATTAATTTTGAAAAAGATATTTGGGGTTGGGAAAGATTAATTAACAAGAACTTGAGGTTTTAACCCTCATTTTATAGATTCTACCTAGGAATAGGATTGAACTACTTGTAGCCATATCCGGGTGTGCTTAATCTCTTAATTGGGTTAGGAATAATTCAATTAGGAAGTCTTGTTAGTCTTTGGAAAAAGCTAATTATGAATTGTTATCCGTGGCTAATTAATATAAACTCGCTCACATTTATAAAATCGTGAAATACATTGGATCGTTACTTGAGTGTAATTCCCGATGCATCCATTCTTGTAGCCATTGGTCATTTTACTTGCTTTCTAGGTTAGTTTACATTTTTGCATTTAGACATAAATATTTTTATAACCAAAATCTAAGTGTTTGGCATTGCACGATAAGTGATAATTATCTTACATTCCTAATCGCCTTCATATTGTTCTCTGTGGGATTCGACCCCAACCTAGTTGGGTTATTATATTTGACAATCGACCGCTTACACTATTTTAAGGTGTAATTTGAGCGTATCAAATTTTGGCGCTGTTGCCGGGGAACAATTGGCGTAATTTAGGTTGTTTAAGAAATAAGAATAAGTGCTTTGGTCCAAACTTGTGAATATTTGTGTAATTATTTTTCTTACCTTAGTCTATTTTTCTTGTTTGTTTCTTGTTTATTTTCTTAATTTTTGATTAAAAAAATGGCATCATATAATGAAGATTGGTCGGATGGTAGTTGTTCATACTTTGATGACCCTTGTCCTTATTGTGGAGGACCACACTCGTGGCAAAATTGTTTAAATTCTCCCGGGGGTGGATTGTGCGCACAATCTCAAACCCATGAGTGGAGTAATTGTGATAGGTGTGGTTGCTAAAATGGTCATTGGGATGATTGTGCTTATTTGTCCGTCCCTTCCCCGATCCCCCACTATGATGATCCTACTTTTTGTGATTAAAATTTTAGGGATGAGGAAGTGGAAGAAATGGAGCATGGCCAAAATGGAGAGTTCAAGCTCATATGGGACTGCTTACTTGAAGAAGGAAACAAAGAGCAAAATGCTTTGGAGGTGATTTTGGAGAATAGACTCCAAAATGAATTGGCACTTGAAAGGTTGCACTCACAAATGGATGAAATGATTGAAACCTTAAGGGTTCAAAAAGCCTCGGAAGTGAGTGATAGCCAAGAACCTTCCTTGGAGGTTGAAGTTGAAAATCCTTCCTTGGCACTTGATCAAAACCAAGAAGAACTCTCAAATGCTCAAAATGAGAGGATGATGCTCATGTTGGAGGCCATTCTTGAAAATGAGGAGAGGCACAACTTTGCACTCGAGGAATTGAAACATGATGTGACTCAAAATGATGAGCATATCCTCACTTTGGAGGATCAAATGAAATCATTAATGGATGCTCATTATGCCTCTCAACTTGAAAGTGTGGGAGGAAGCCAAGAAGAGTCCAATTCCGAGGAAGAAAGTGAGATTTACCTCGAGGAATCAAGACTTGAACATCCACCAACCGACTCCATGAGTATTAGTGATGCCAAGAAAAATGAGGAATTAGAGTCAACCGGTGTAAATGACAATTTGGTTGAAATTGACTCTAGTCCAGGGGAAAAAGAGGATGTCGAAATCCGAATAAAATTGCACGTTGGAGGTTTGGAGTCGCATTCCAAGCATTTTTCAACATTGTAATTGTGTGGTGATATGGAAGTTGAACTACACGAATCAATGAAAGACTGCGAGGAGGAAAAACTCATACCATACATCCTACAATTTGAGGGAACAAGAAAGCAAAATGACATTCCTCACATGAGAGCCAAGAAGTGCAAAATGAAGAATTTAAGGCTTGGCTTGATCATCGACTTACCACCCCCCATCGCTCATGGTCACAAGCTTGATTCCGAGCTAGGTGCCCGGTTCATATCATCCAAGTGGCGAGAAAAGTGGTAAAGTTGACTTGCGTCGTGCCACGACGTTAAATGCGGCGCTTGGTGGGAGGCAACCCATTGTTTTCAAAAAATTTGGTCATTTTTGAATTTCTTTTTTTAGAATAGCTTCTTATATTGTTTCTAACCAATCTGCCAAGTTTCAAAATTTTTGGAGTTGATTTGAGCAGGTCGGGGTGACCGGGCAGCCATAAACCAGTAGCTGCAGGAAACTGCAGAAGAATTCAATACATCGCGATCGTAGTAAACAGTTCGCGATCGCGGAGCATAGAGATTTTATTACTCTACACGATTGCTGGAAAGCTCACGCGATCGCGTCATTTTGGACGATCTGTGATACGCGAACGCGTTAATGTCCACGCGATCACAGTTGACTGGTAAGTTTTGTTTCAAAAGAACTAGAAGGTATTACTCACGCCCATTTTTCACCCAAACAAGAACAAAACTGCCCTGCTCCCCTTATCCCTGAAACAGTCCCCACTCATCTGTGCTTCAAATTCCATCGCATCATTCCTTCATTATCCTCCAGGTATGTCAATTCCCACCTCCATGCTCAGTTTTAATTTCAATTATAATGGTGAATTAGAGGATAGGCAGCCATATTTTCGAATTTTAGGGCTTGAAATTTTGTTTACTTTGTCAAAGGTTATTGTTGGGTTCTTTTTGTGTGCTTGCTTGCTGTGTGAGTTTGGTTGAGAGTTAGAGTGAAGGTCTATGAAATTTTGGGGTGAAAATTCATGATATGGTGGTCTGAAATGGCTGAGTAAAATGAAACATACCACATGTTCGATGAAGTGCCTAAGTAAACTAGTACTAGGCGAGGAAGAAGACCCTCGTGATCGCGATGGCCCATTTCGCGATCGCGTAGGTCTATTACTGCTGAAGGCTTGAAATTGCACATCGCGATCGCGTATAACTCTTTGCGATCATGTAGCTTAAGCACACCTGCAAGCCAACTTTGTTCTCCGCGATAGCGTGAACTGATCCGCGATCGTGAAGCTTCGTTGTTTCTTACTCTTCGCGATCGCGTTGAGTTCTCTGCGATCGCGATTCAATAGCCCCCAGACAGCAAACTAGTAGCTTCACCAATTCTGTTCCTAAAGCTTTCTAACCTGTTTCTTTGGCCTAAATACCTCTAAATGCAATGCTTTAAGTGCCCATATAGTTGTTTGACATATATATTTTTTTTTGTAGGCACTTTGAGCTCTAAAATGGACTCGACACCAAGTGAAAATGTTCAAGTACCCGTCACACAAGCTGTCGCAGAGGAATATTTTGATGCTGACACATTCTCATCCCTAAGAGGCTCTCAACGCTATGACAAACAACTATCCAAAAGAATGATTAGGGAAAGAGGCATCCTCCCGACCGACCTTGAAAGCCGATGGCCCAAGTTCCATGGGAAATTAATAACAAGTGGATGGGTTTGATTTGCAGAAGAGCCCAGGCCAGCCAACCACGAAGTAGTTAGAGAGTATTATGCAAATGCTGTAGAGACGGACTTTGATAATGAGTTGGTGGCTACTGTCAGAGTCAAAGAAGTCCGTTTTAGTCCAGAGATGATCAATGCGCACTACAATCTCACAAATGCTAACAATCAGGTGTACAGGGATCGAGCTCAGGAGCTGGGTACCCAGTGGTTCATCGATCTTTTGCATGGTGGACAGGTTCCAAACTGGATAAAGAATCACTCCAGGATCGAGTCTTCAGAATTCACTGCGGAGGCCAAGACTTGGCTCTCTATTATCTATGCTCGCATAATGCCTTCAAAAAATAAGACAGAGGTGACACTTGAGAAGCCAAGAGTGATCTGTGCTATCATGGAGGGTATACCAGTGAACGTAGGGAAACTCATTGCCGATGAGATAACAGAGGTGGTAGCAAATCGAACTAAGAGCTTATTCTTCCCATCGCTGATGACCCAATTATGCTATGATGCAGGGGTGGTGCCAAAGACTACAGAAAAAGAACAGAACCCGGAGAAGCTCATCCACCCACTGCTGAGAAAGGGAACAGGAAATGCGCAGAAGAAAAGGAAGATTGACGTAGCATCTCCCACCTTTGGCCAGTTCACTGACACCATCATTGAGATACCTGAGGCTCCTGCAGATGCCACTAGGACTTCCACAATTATCACACCACTTGAGCAGGGACCTCTTACTCTCACGTATATCTCTAGGCAGGTTTATGGCATGGATACACAGGTACGCCAGCTTGTAGCTGGTCTTCCTTCTGCACCATCCGGAGAGGGCACCTCTGCAGGTCCAGCTGGCCGAGTAAAGGTTTCGACTTTATCCGACCTTTATAAGGAGCAACATGCCATCAAAGCCAAGCCGGGGAAGAATGAAATGAGGCAGCGGAAGCAAAGGGAATATGAAAAGAAGAAAAGCAAGTTCCTCACAAAGATCATGAGCACTTTGAGGAAGTTCTGTGGACCGGACGAGGCTGAGGAAGATGAATTTGAGCTTGCAGCCCCCAGTACCTCCAGTGACGAGTGATGCCATTCAGGGAGCACCTCTTTCATTTTGGCTTGTTTTGTATAGTTGCATTGGGGACAATGCAATATTTTCGGTTGAGGGTGGCTCCTATGATGAATATGTGTGGAACATGTAGTTTTTGTTTTGTGGAACATGAAGTTTTTGTTTTTGGTTGGTTGTGAACTTGTGTAGATTGGTAAACATTGTTCGTTTATTAGTAATTCCTTGTTAGTTTCTATTTTTCTTGTTTTTTATTTGTGTTTAAATTTTTGGTCTTTATTTTTTTTTAGTATAGTAGTATTAAGGTAACTCCTTGGTTTTTCTTTCTACCGCGGTTCTTTTCCAAGGAATTTATTTGTGTTGAACCATGTGACTTTTCCCTATGATGGATGGCGTGACAACTTTCTTAAGGGATTAGTCTTCTTTAGTTTTTTTTTAGAAAGTAAATATATTTTTAGTAGTTAGTTTAGTAGCTAGTCGTGAATAAATTAGTTTTTGGGGTGTAATCTTGTGCCCATAAGCCAACATGTGACTTGTTTGGTACCAATATAATTTAAACTTTGGCATATGAAGTTTTTGATCTTAAAAAAATAAAAAAATAAAATATATATATATATATATATATATTTTATTTTTTTATTTTTTTAAGATCAAAAACTTCATATGCCAAAGTTTAAATTATATTGGTACCAAACAAGTCACATGTTGGCTTATGGGCACAAGATTACACCCCAAAAACTAATTTATTCACGACTAGCTACTAAACTAACTACTAAAAA
>ML435826.1:5551-22630 GCA_005239525.1 Nicotiana knightiana
TTCCTTCAAGAAAACTGTCTAGGAGATCCATCGTCAGGAAGAGTCCACATATTTCTAAAAAAATAAACACTTATTTTAAAAATAAAAACTTATCAACAGGAAAAACTAAAACTACTAATAAGAATGCACACAACAAATCACAAAAATTATATAAAGCACCCCACACTTATCATGCATTGTCCTCAGTGCATCGCATATAGAAAAAACAAGAAATAAAAGTAAGGTGTACGAAACTCCCTGGTCCACTAGTGTCGACACCCCCTCGCTTTCATGCTCCTTTGAGCACATGCTTTAATTACTTTATGCCTCCACTTTGAACTTTTGAATTGAACCCCCATATTTGATTCTGCTCTATGATCATGCTCATGGGGTGGTTGAACAAATCTGCCCGGCCCAATAAAACCATGTAATAATCTGCGTTTCTTGACCTTGCGACAAAATGTGTACTCCTTACTTTCTGGCAAGAAGAACTCAATAATGTAGGCATCTTGTTCTTTATCTCTCAACTCATCAGGTGGTTCGGATAACTCTATTTGCATATTATTACCCAAACACAATTTGAACATATGGTTGGAGTGTGTACCAGCATCCTCAACAATAACGACACTAGATTCAACAAAGTATGTATCATCGATGTCTTTGGTTAAATCTAGTATCTTTTCTACCACATCAGCATCCTCCGATTTCAGTTCTAACATGGGTGGTGCTTCACTAGATGGCTTGGCCTGCAGGTTCTCACTTTTCTCTAAATGTAATGAATCAAATTCGAGAGCCTGTTTCCATACATCTTTTTCCTCAAGTGCTAACACCCAATCTGCTAGTTCTTCACCATTCATATCATCCATATTCATGAAATATTCATCCAAAGGGTTCCCAACANTAGTATCTTTTCTACCACATCAGCCTCCTCCGATTTCATTTCTAACATGGGTGGTGCTTCACTAGATGGCTTGGCCTGCACATTCTCAATTTTCTCTAAATGTAATGAATTAAATTCGAGAGCCTGTTTCCATACCTCTTTTTCCTCAAGTGCTAACACCCAATCTGCTAGTTCTTCACCATTCATATCATCAATATTCATGAAATATTCATCCAACGAGTTCCCAACAATCAGACAATCATCATGTTTTTCTGGGATCACATTCACAGCATCAATAAGAGAACAGTTGGCGAACTCACTAGGTTTCCTCATAGACTTCTGAACGTTGAAAGTGATTTCTTCATTGTTAAGCCTCATCTTAAGTTCACCAGTCTCACAATCAATAAGAGCTCTGCCTGTGGCCAAAAATGGCCTTCCCAAGATTATGGGAATTTCTTCATCTACCTTGCAGTCTAATATCACAAAATCAGCAGGAAATACAAACTTCCCAACTTGTATCAAGACATCATCCAGAATACCCGACGGTATCTTTACTGTCCTATCAGCAAGTTGCAACAGTATGGAGGTGGGCCTGGCTCTACCAATTCCCAGTATTTTATAGATGGCCAGCGGCATCAGATTAATGCTGGCCCCTAAATCACATAGAGCTTTGGTGAAAGTCAAGTTGCCAATGGTGCAGGGAATTGTAAAACTCCCTGGGTTAGACAACTTTTTAGCAATAGGTTGTGTCACCACTGCACTACAAGTCTGGGTAAGGGTGACAATAGCTAGATCTTGGAAGTCAACTTTTCTGGACATCAATTCCTTCATCATTTTAGCATATCCAGGCATTTCTTTCAATGCATCTATCAATGGAATATTTACCTGTATCTGCTTAAGCATGTCCAAGAACTTCTTGTACTGTTCATCCTTTTGGTATTTAGCCAGCCTCTAAGGGAATGGAGCTGGTGGTCTCTTTTTCCCAATGATTTGAGAATTTTCTTTCTCAGCCACCACCTCAACTACTGGCTTCTAAGTCATCTCCACTTCTTTTTCAGTCTCAATCTGTGCACTAGGTTCTTCTTCATTAGGTTGCACTGTTGCCTTAGTCAAGTTTGTTGAATCATCAAATTCAACCTGCATGGGTATCAATGTTTCGGTTTGCCTGGTTTCATGAGCTCTTTCCAGATCCACATTTAATTCTCTGCCACTGCGAAGAGTTACTGCCATTAGCTGCCTTGGAACCTGGTCAATAGGATTTATCTGAGTATCAGCAGGTAATGTTCCAGGAGGTCGATTGTTCACTGCCATAGATATCTGCCCTAACTGTACTTCAATATTTTTTATAGCTGCATCATGAACATCTACNTGTTGTTGCTGAGGAGGGTAGTAATATTGTTGTTGATTCTGATGATTATAGCCCTGTGGCCTCTGAAACGGTGCTGCATTACCTTGCGGTCCCCTGACACCCATATTTCCACTGTTCTGCTGTTGGTGAGGTGGCCTATATGGTTGAGCTTGCTGACCCCAATTCTGCCCCCCTTGTCTCTGGCTTCCATAATTTGACACATAATTCATATTTTCTGGGTAAGGGGGGTGATGGCTTTCTGTATTCCAGTGATTACCAATTGGTTGACTAATGCAAGATGTGCATAAGCCCCCATTGGTTGTGTCAACGATGTGCACCTGCTGTTTCTGTACTGATTCTTCCACCCTATTAGTAAGTATACTCATTTGTGTTATCAAGGTGGCCACGTTCTCTGCAATTGTATTAGATGGATCGAATGGCACTGAATGAACTACAGGAGTAATGGGTGCATTCCTTGTTGTCCATCCTGAATTCTGTGCCATTTTATCAAGTAAGATTTGGCTCTCTCTCCACGATTTGCTCAGGAATGCTCCACCAGCTGAAGCATCGACATTAGCTTTCACAGTATCCGCCAAACCCATGTAAAAACGCTGCCCCAACATTCGCTCAGAAATGCCATGATGTGGACAGATAACCAGCATGCTCTTAAATCTTTCCCATGTCTCTTGTAGTGTTTCAACTGGTTTCTGTCTAAAGCTCAAGATTTCATCAATTTGTTGAGCAGTTTTGTTGGGTGGATGAAACTTGTTCACGAACTGCTTGACTAACTCCTCCCATGTAGTAATGGAGTTGATGGGGAGTGAGTTAAGCCAAGTCTGGGCAGCACCAGTCACTGAGAATGGAAACAACAACAGTTTTATTGCCTCCTGAGTGACGTTTGGCTGCCTTTGAGTTTTGAAAATTGACAGGAAATTCTTTAAATGCTGCTGGGGGTCTTCAATGTACGACCCTGAGAATAGCCCTTTGTTCTGCAATAGGTGCAGCATATTATTTGTAATCTGAAAGGACTCGGCCTGTATTTGAGGAACCAGTATCGCCGTGGCCAAATTCTCAGCTGTGGGTTGTGCCCAGTCATATAAAGGAGCCTCTGCCCCTATTTGAGCTACTGGCTCCACTACGTCATCCCCATGATTGTTCCAGTTATGTGGATCTTCCATGTCAGTTTCAATTTGTTCAATTTGTGGTTGATGTTTGCTTTTCCGGTTGGTTCGGTTTATGGCCCTGAAAACTTTCTCCGGGTCTGATAAGGCTTCAATTACTTCACCAGTCCTCGATGAGTTTCTAGGCATACAACTGCAACACTTAGCAAACATTAAACTTTCAATGTGAAAACGAAAAATCTAAAGAAAATTGGCTATGTTTCAGAATTTTGTATTTCTTTCAACTCAATTGATAATACCGTTAATTCCCCGGCAACGGCGCCAAANTTTACGTATCAATTGAGTCTATAAAATGCTAAACTGTTGCTAAATCAAGTTTTCTCAAGACTTTTGAATATCAATAGGTGATGTTTAAGTAATTCTACAATCAATAATAATAAACTAGCAATTAACTAACAATTTAATGAAACAATGATAATAAAGGGTCTACGGTTATGGTTTCCCCCGTTGGTGAATTCGTCCTTGGATATTTCTTATAGTTTAATTGGCTATATCTGTCAATCATGAACGCTCTAACTATCATAAATCTCTCTCAAGTAATTATGATAATTTACTAAACGCACTCTCTCAAGTTACGCTAGCTAGATCGCAATACAGTTCACTTTAGATTGCACCCGAGGTATCGTTATCTCTAATCTAACCTCTAAACCCTCGGTTATGACTTTCGTCTATACTCCGGGAGTGGTGTTTTTCAAGCAACTACCTAAATATGCACTCTTTCTCTCAAGTAGATACATAATAAATAGGAATATTTAATCAAGGGCCCTTTCAATCAACTACAATAAGAACGTAGTTGAACAAAAAGAGATTAATCAACCAAAATATATTAATATCACAATGAATTCATCCCCAACGTGTAGGAGACTTCTATTTCAACCGGGAAACACTTAAACTCGTCAAAACTCGGATTTGGCCGAACTGGGAACCCCGGGTGTTTGGGCTCTAACGCACCCCTAAGGCCAGGTCAGGCCTGGCGTTTGGGCCCTAACGCCAGGGGCTGCCTTGCCTTATGGGGTAAACGCCCCCCTAACGCCAGGTAGGGTCAGGCTTTAGGGGGAAAATGCCCGGCTATCGCCCGGGTGTCTTCTTTTGCGTATTTTCGACGTATTTGCATCCCTTTAGCTCTGTTTCCATCTTCAATTATCCTACACATGAAATAAACTCCATTAAGCACATAACAAGTGTATTTTTATCATTAAAGCACCTCAAATGTAAGGTATATTACATGTTAAACTATGAATTTTAGTCTCACATCAACTGGATTGCAGCTATGCTAGATAAACTCCATTAATTTGAGAGGAAAAACGTGTGGCACCTGGTTCCCCGACCTTTAGATAGAACAGTTATTGGAACCAGATGGGTGTTCAGAAACAAGCTTGATGAGTTTGTAAATACAACAATAAACAAGGCTAGGTTGGTGGTTCAAGGCTATAATCAAGATGAAGGAATTGATTATGATGAAACTTTTACTCCAGTTACAAGGATAGAAGCCATCATATTTCTTATTTCTTTTGCATCTCATATGGAATTCAAATTGTTTCAAATGGATGTCAAGAGTGCATTTCTGAATGGATATTTAAAGGAAGAAGTTTTTGTCAAACAACCACCTGGTTTTGAATTCCATAAGCATCTTGAACATGTATTCAAGCTCGACAAAGCACTATATGGATTAAAGCAGGCTCCTCATGCATGGTATGAAAGGCTGTCCAGGTTCCTTTTGGAAAATGATTTTATTATAGGGAAAATTGACAACACTCATTTTTTTTAAGAAAAGAGGGAGGAACCTGCTAATTGTGCAGGTTTATATTGACAACATCATCTTTTGTGCAACAAATGATTCCTTGTGTAAGGAGTTTGCCAAGCTTATGGTAAGTGAGTTTGAAATAAGCATGATGGGGGAACAAAAATTCTTCCTAGGTCTGCAAGTTAAGCAAACCTCTAAGGGAACGATGATAAGTCAGCAGAAAAATATTAAAGAGCTTCTAAAGAGGTTTGAGATGGAAAGTTCAAAGACCATTGATACTCCTATTACCACAACCACTCGTCTAGACTTGGACGAACCTGGTTCTCGTGAATGAAACCATGTATCGGGGTATCATTGGTTCACACTTGTATCTTACAACCAGCAAACTTGATAGTGTGTTAAGTGTGGGGTTATGTGCTAGGTCCCAATCAAGTCCAAAAGAATCTCATCTAAAAGCTTCTAAAAGAATTCTGAGGTATCTCAAAGGAACATATGACATGGTCCTCTATTATCCCTCAGGAGATAGCTTTGACTTAATTGGGTATGTTGATGCTGATTATGCTTGTTTTTTGGTGGATAGAAAGAGTACATCTAGTATTACACATTTTCTGGGATCATGCTTAATTTCATGGGGTACAAATAAATAAAACTCTATATCCCTCACTACTGCAGAAGCTGAATATGTGGCAACTGCTTCCTGTTATGCCCAATTGTTGTGGATCAAGCAACAACTAGAAGATTTTGGTGTGTTTTCTAAATCTGTGCCACTATTGTGTGACAACACACGTGGTCTCATTTATGTGCGACATCATTTTCTCAGGGACAATTTTGAAAAATATCTCATCTGCATGAAGCTTTGCAAAACAAAGGACCAGGTAGCTAATATCTTCACCAAAGCATTAAGCAGAGAGCATTTTGAAAAGAATAGACTGGAGTTGGAACTAATAAAATTGAATTGAGAACCTGGTCCCTCAATGATTGGATATGAAGGAATGGTAAGGTAAACTGCTAAAAAGTATTTTCTGGCAACTTTTAACTCAATTCTATACCGTTACAGGTAAGCACGCATGACAATTACAGGGTAAACAAGCAGCTAATGACATTATAATTTGGTAGGAGGATGAGGCTCATATTTTCAAATTAGTTAGGGAACCTGGTTCCCTTGACTCAGGTTAGTAGTTCCTCTTACACTCATACACATTTTTAAAAAGTGCCACATCATTAAAATGTGTCCGTCTTTTTCCTAAACCTTTTAAGCCCAATGTCACACCCATTTCAAACTAATCTGAATACCCATTCCATTGCAACCAATAGTAATCGGATCTTCCTTCTCCCTAAATAAACCCAAAAGACATGTCTCTCTCATAACTGTCTACATCAAAGCCATCAAACCTTCTTCTTTTCTATGAGACCCTCTTTCTCGTGTCTTTAGTCTCAAAAACTCACCATGTCTTCTCAGAAATCAGAGTCGTAAAGCCACCATTGACATTTCCATTGTGCCTTCGTCTCATGAAGAGCAGCATCCTGAATCTGAGCGTAAACCTTCACCTAGTGAAACCCTCATCTCCGACATCCACCACCCACTATCTCTTCCCCAACTCCATCAAGTTCTGTTTCCCATCTTAGCCAAAAAATCAAACACCTACGAAGTTTGTCGAATTAACTTCGCCCTTTGCTATGTCGGAAAAAAGGCAGAAGACGAACTGGTAGAAAGAGAGAGGGAACATAGGTTTCGAGTCAACAGGTTGAGGAAGCAATTGTAGCCCAAGAGGCTATTGCTAGTCTTGGTGAAGAATCTGGTGTATCTACCACCCCCTCTGCTCTAACTTTTGATCTAAACAGGGCATCACCATCAGGTAATGCCTCTCTCGCCTCTACTGATTCTACATTGTTGGATGTGAGTGAAAAAGAAGCCATAGAAAACATGTTGCTTATTTTTACTGAAGGGAGTTTAGTTGGGGAGTACGTGTCTGGTGATGTGAGTGCTGAGACTTGGGGGGAAGAAAAAGGTAATGGGGATGGAAGTGGGGAACTGGCTTGGTACCCGTTAGCTCTACAAAGGAGCCAACAGAGGGACCTGCTCCATCTGACCAAGAGGATCGCTCTGCTCCTACTTGTGATGAAACTCCATGATCCATTAAAGATCCCCTGGACAGTACTGGCCCTCTTCCTTCCCCTCATATAGATGCAGTTCCATTAGATTTTGTGATTCCTGAGATGAAGCCTCTGTGTGAAGAAGAAGATGATGAAAGTGAGGAGGACTATGATGATATGCTTGTAGCACAGTTTATCACTGCTAGAATTGGTAGTGCAGTTGACGAGGCCAATGTGTATTGGAATTTCTTGCTCATACTCTGTCAAATTCTAATATAGTTTAAGATATCGTCCCACAGAGACTGAATAATTTACGGTACAGACTTGTAATATTTTAACTACTATTTGAGAGAATCAAATTGATGAAAAGTGAGTGAGGTTTAAAACTTGTTAATCACTCAAAACAAATAACTTTTGGAAGATTTATAATTTAAAAAAGAGTTGGGAATCATTGAATTCACTTGATAATATTACAATAATAAAATCTTAATTTCTACATTTATTTCTATAAAGAATAATTACTTATTTCTAATACAATTATATTTTGCTCACTAAGAAATAATCAATTAATAATACTCCGTGAGAATTATGTTAATTAATCAATTTAAGACTAGTGACGTTTAAACCGAAATATTTTTCTTGCTTGAATAGTGCTAAAAGAAAGTAAAAACTTTGTGAGAATGTTTTTACTAAGGATCAATAATCTTGCACACAACAATTCCTCCGTGAGAATTAATACTGAGGCAAGCAAGATTACTGACTTGAAATAATAGTTTACTGAAAATACTTTCACTCTACTATTTTATTCATCAGTTATTATATATTAATTTTGCTCCGCGAGAATTACAAAATTAATATATGAATAACTTAGAGATAAAATATATAGATGTGATGGTAGAGTAAATAAAAATCATTATTTCAGCACAATATGAAATGTAAATAAAAAGCTTCAAGCCAAGAATATACAAAAACTGAGATAGTATTATAAAATATATCAAGCGTCATCAACTATCTCAACGAAAAGAGATTACTCCATTATGGATTAAGAAAAGATAAAAAAGATATTTAGAAGACTAGAAATATTTAAAAGACGAAGGAAATATTTTTACTACAAAGAAATAAGACCAAGACTAGTTCTTGTCTTACAAAAGATTGGATATCTTATACAAAGAGAGCTTGCTATTTATAGGAAACGATTAGTAGCTTTTGTCATGTTCCATTTTTGCGAATGTGAAATCCATGTATGTAAGTGACCTTTGTGTACATAGATTCCATATATGCAACTATAACATGTGTGCTTCACTCTTGACTTCATGAGTTAGTCGTACAAATGTAGGTTCCATGTATGCGAATGTGGCCTTTGCAAATATAGATTCCACACATGCATCTATGACTCTTTTGCTTCCATTATTGACTTCATGAGTTAGACTTGCAAATGTAGGTTCCATGTATGTAAATTTGACCTTTGCGTATATAGATTCCACATATGCATCTATAGCTCTTTTGCTTCCATTCTTGAGTTTATGGGTTAGACCTGCAAATGTAAGTTCCATATATGTGGATGTGACCTTGCGTATATAGATTTCACATATGCAACTATGCTCCTTTTCATCTGTAATTATCTTTTTCCATAATCCCATATGTATATTCCACATTTACGAATATGAAGATGATGTGTGCAACTATGGCTTTGTTTCATTCTCATGTCTTTTAGCCTTTTTCCTTCTTATTCATAACTTTTTCTTCCTACAAGAATTGTTAGAAAATATGCGAGGATAGGATATTATTATTCATATTTTATTTTAAATACTTATTTTTTACATATGAAATTATATGAATTATTTATATCCATCAGTAGTCTCCAATGAGCCCGTTCTTAAAAGACCCACTACTAGACAGCAGAAGAAAGAAGCCCTTGAAAATGCTTTGAAGATGAATAAGGAGAAATAGAAGGGAAGCAGATTGGTGAAAGGGGGAAAATTAATGAATGAGGAGGATCCACCACCAGCCAATGTTGTGGATGCTGAGGACAAAGAGGTGAAGGATGAACCTACTTTCCTTGTTAGTAAATCCTCTAAGAAATCTGTGATTGAGAAGTCCAAGAAAGGGTCGTCTGTGAAAGGTGTTGAAATTAATCAAAAGAAGAGTGTTGACAAGAAGGAGTCTGATGAGAAAGCTAAGTCTGGTAGCAAGGAGCAAGGTGTTGAGAAGAATAAATCTCACAAGGGAAAGGCAAGTGACAGTGAGGAACTTGGTTACTCCAAGAAGGCCAAAGTGGAAGTGTCTGAAGTTGTCAGAAGCGAAGAGCTGAAACAACAGAATATAATGTGGGAAGAGTGTTTGATGATGACATTCTTGAAATGTCAAGCATGAGACAGCTAGTTGACATTTGCGAGTTTCAGAAGTGGACTCATCTTTTTACTGCTCCAAGTCCAAAAGCCTATGAAGAGGAAGTTCATAGCTTCTATGCTAATCTATTTACTGTGGAGGACAATATCTCCCTTAAGGTCAATGGAGTGGATTTTGTGATGGATGAAGTTGGACTGGGGAGCATCTTGGATGTGCCTACTGAGGGGCTCTCGTGTGTTGAAGGAACCTGTTCCGCCGATTTTAGGAAGGTTTTTCTAAAGCCTCAGGCTGTTCAGAGAAGGGAGTGAGTGCACAACAAGGCCCTGCTTCCGGAATACCACCTCATGTTTGAGATGGTGAACAAGGTCTTTCTCCCTCGAGCGGAAAAATGTTTCACTGCATCAATAGCGGATTTGTTCCTCCTGGAAGCACTAGATGGATACACTATTATCAACCTCCTTGGAGTCATGATTGAACATATGAAAAAGGTGGCAGACTTCAAGGATAGGAACCATGGCTTGCCTTATGGGTTCCTACTCACCAGAGTGTTTGAATATTTCAAAGTCCTTGTAAATAACTCAAAATAAAACATTCTCAATGACTACCTTGGAGGAGTGTGAGTGTATCGACAAGAAGGGGGAGTTAGCAGCAATTCTACGATTTCTTATCTGATTGATGCTCGGATTGCTGCTAACGAGAAGATAAGGAGTTTGAAGGCTAGGAATATCATTCTTGAGGGAAAAATCAGTCAAGCCAAAGAGGAACCTGGTTCGAGCAGTGCTCAAGGCGCAGAGGTTGCCCCCTTGATGACTGAAAATGCAGACCTGAGGAAACAGGTTGAGAACCTGAAAGAGAAACTGGTCAATGAGAAGCGGTCTGCAAATGCTTGAGTGGATGTTCTTCTCAAAGCCCTATCCCCTTCATCTTTCCCTCCCTCTAACATTTCCCTTAAACAGTTCCATTGTCAGTGTCCAGTTTATCAGTGCCTGTCTTAGTCTAGTGTCCTATTTTTCTCTTTTGTTCGTATTACTGTGGTACTTTAGTTTGTTTATTTTGTGGATGTGTTGTAACAATGGTACTACTATTGGCTATGTTTTTCTTCTCTATTTAATTAATGAGCATCTCAGTCCTTTGCTATGCATGTTATACTCTTATATTCTGTTTTTAGCTATATTGTATGCACACAAGTGGCATGAGTTAACTTTGCTGGACTTATTTTGCGTTTACTTGAAAAATTTCTTATTATGATGCCAAAAGGGGGGGTGAAATTGAAGGGGAGAAACAAGTTCTCAGGAAGAACTTCAATTTTAAGTTTGTCATCATCAAAAAGGGGGAAATTGATAAATTGTGTGCCTTTGTGTTTTGATAATTTAATAAACTCATATAAGAACCAGATAGGGAACCTGATACAAAGTCTCTATGTGCTCGGAACAACAAGTCACATGTCTGGCACTAGTTCCAATGTTATAAATCTAGGGAATAGCAGAAGGAACAGATGGATATCAGTTCCTCCAATCACAGTACAAGTCAACTCATTGCAGTTGTTAAAGTTATTGCGCTGCAGACACAACAGTGCAACAGTCACTTTTGAACCATGTTGTGTACCGGATACTTGCTTGCATCATCCTAGTGACCTCACTTATATATTACCAACATTAATAAAGGGATTATACACACTTGAAAACCCTAAAACATTATTTTCTCTCAAGTGTGCAGCCGCCTTCAGTTACTCAAGGCTTGAAGAACAAAGTAGCAACAGAAAAAATGACCAGATCTTAGCACCGAGTTCATCGTCTGTCCTTAGTATTGTTGTATCTTTGTTAATGTTATTCACTTGTAATTCCTACTCAGCTTAGTTAGAAGGATCTCGTAGGATATCTTTGTACACCATAAATCTTGTGTTTGTGTTTGACTAGAGTTAGTCAAAGTGGTGAGCTTTGTTATAGAGTTATTACAAAGAGGCTTGCAATAGAGTTATTGCAAGTAGGTGAGGGATTAAGAATTTAATTCCTAGGTTACAATAGGTTGTAATCTAAAGTTGCTCGGTTAGTGAAGTTGAAATCATATGAGTCTAGGTCGGAATTTTTAATCCTGTGAGCTGGGAGTTTTCCACGTAAAATACTGATGTATTATTTACTTACTTGTATATGTGGGTTCTGTGGGAATTGATAGAGAACCAGGTTCTCTATACAGTTTGGTGGACTCTTAGTTTACATTAGTTGCCTTGGCATGCATTCCAACAGTGTTCCTCAAAATAAAAAAGTTCTCTCATTTATATAGTAGGAGAATTTCAATCCTAGTACAAGTCTAAGTAAGGTAAAGATCTTTTTTTCCTAGTAAACATTGTTACATAGTTGATATCGGGCGAGATATGCGACGTAATATCCGGTTAAGGGCAGATATTGTGGCCCCTCTTTTGTCTTGTCTAACCGTCTTTCACTTAGCCCCGATTCCTCACTTTGCTCGAGCTCAATACTTGGCCGTGTCCGGTTCTGGGGGAATCATTCGTCCTCTCCGAGCTCCGTTCGTGGAAGACCTCGGCTTTACCCGAGGCCATACCTGGTCACTCTATTCTCTTGTTTCTTTACCATAAAATCGGGGGTAACTTTATCCCCAATTTTTCCCGCACACAGACACATAATACAATCTTATAAACTTTGCCTTTATTTTGGTGTTCTTTAAAAAAATTGAAGTACATTCTTGCTTAAGGATTTTCTATTTCCAAGAACATTGTGTCTTTACTACTTTCACCGGCAATATTGACACTTATCTTTTGCTGGATATGTAGCACAGTCAACGACAAATTTTCCGTGCAAGCCATGTTCGATATTTTTAAAAAGAAGACCAAGAGAGTAATTTTCAAATGATCGGGGAAATTTTGTAGCAAAAGAGACAACTTTGATTGGTGCACTTGCAGCATCCACCCCTTTGTCTCAACATTGTTGTTTGTTTTAAATGATGTTACTCTTTACCTACTGACACAAGAGTGACTATAGTATTTAGCACCAGCAAGATAAGATCACCTTCATCTAATTACATGATAATATATATTGACAAAATAGTGACTATTGTCCTAAGCTCTTAATCTTTGTTGAGATTATATCTACTTCACGAGGTATAAGTTTTGTTAAATCCCCCTTACTTTTGCGGTCTTCCTTTTCCTTCTGCCAACTACCAAAACAAAGAAAATCATTTGAAGGTAGCTAGTTTGGTTTTTAACTTAACCGTGTTAAGGAAAACTCCATAGAACGCAATTAATGGAAAACAGAAAAATCAAAGATACAAGTACTTTGATAAAACGATAAAGATTCAGTGTATTCATTCGTGTTTTTCTTTTTGTTAAACCAATTCTTTCTATAGTTTAGTAGGGGAACTTGTTACCAAAATAATTGGATGAAATAATTTGGCTTCAATAATGTAATTACTTTCCTTAAGGAATTTAAGCTTCTCACTTTGTTGCTATAAGGATAATAGCAGAATTCCTCCACAATTTTACAAAGCCACTGAAATTCGAGTTTCAGCAATTAACTCAAATTTCTCACAAAAATAGAATATTTGTGAAGCGACATAGACACATGTACATACGGAATCACATCATTACCTCCTTCTTGCTCTTTTACTTTATTAGCATCAGTTGAGGCCTCTCTTTGATCATTCCTGTTTTTCGGTGCTTGCCTTTTCTTTTAAGTAAATATATAGAAAATAAGTAGAAGGGAAAAAGATGAAAATCTGAAGATATATTTCGTTTTGGAGAAGAAATGGATATTTATAATACCTCTAGGAGTCTGTTGGAATTAACAGACTCATCTCTTCATAAACAGGCACCATTTAAACTGTTAATTTTGAAGGAAGTTTCCCTCCAAAATATCCTTTAAAATATTCAAACAATATAAGACAAAGAAGTATTTTTAAACGCCTCTTCCTTTTTGTTATGAGGAACAAAATAACCTCTTCTCAAATACTCCCATGAAACACTATTTAATCTAACAGAATCTGACATCTTGAGAATGAATCAAAGAAGATGTTCCACCAATTATATCACTATAGTCTAATTTGAACGAGCATGTCTTAAGCCGATAAGAGGGATGGTTCAATTTTTTGTGATGCATAAATTTGGGTTGTCATAAGAATAATTATTATTTAATAATTTTTACAGTTGAAGTGTTGAACAATAATTATTTTAGATGTTTCTTCACAATAATTATGATATAAGGAGAAAATATTAATTCAAACTGAATGGATTAAGAATAAGTGGATTGTCATGATAGCTTGAAGCGAGTACTAAAAATTATCTTCACAAGAGAGACATGTGCCTTCACTCGTGGCTTGATTAAGGGATTACTATGGTCGACTTTCGTTTCTGCTCGAGCTGTCGGTTTCACAGTCAGGCGAGCATGTACCATTATGCTCACAAGCAAAATCTTAGCTTGATCCTACCTTCGCAAACCTCTGTTACTCGTTAGGAGGCAAGCAACCCAATAAGCTACGCACCCACATATCCCGCCTCCCCCCGAATGATCGATCAATTGGTTAGGCATCGAAAGAGGGAATTTCACATTCTATCTATTCCATCACATTCCATTTCGAGATAGGCGGCTAATACTTACTAAGATAATAAGTAAAATGGTAATTGTCTGACCAATCAGCTCAGACACCAGACTATCCGTGCGCACCCATTTTGTCTCGCCCTAAAAGGAATGTTTATCTTAGTTACGTTGCGCCCCTACCCGAGTCCTCACGTCCGCTTTTCTCCGCCTGCGACCCAATAATTTGGCAAAGCCATCACAAGATTGGGGGCGTCCCCTTTATTCTGTGTTGACCCCAACCCATGTTGACTTCGTGGGAAGCCTGTTCCTATCGGCCCCACGGCCTATCAAAAAACATTATGCTATATATAAATTGATTTGAAAATAACGCGCTCATCTCGATGTTCATTGATTTTCGCCATGAAAATATAGCCCCATAATAAGAAGCAGGTGTAGCACCTAGAAGTGCTCACTTCACGCCCTTGAATTATTTTTCACGAATGAATTGAAAAAGCCAACAGAAAGATTTGATTCTGACTTCTTAGAGCCGGTACTATTGTTGCATGTGCGTAAGGTCATCCCTTACTTCTGTCCCAATATGGTGCCTTGAGCTTAATGGTAGTGCGACAAAGAGCAAAGCTGGACAATCACAAAGAAATGGTGTAAGCATAAGGGAACGTGCAACGATTACCGATAAGAGTGATTCCACTTAAGTTAAAAATGAGACAATAAGCGCGTCAAGATTGACGCTTACGCTTTTGGTAGATGTTAGGCAAGTAATACGGTGTGCAATTCCGTACCTTTATAGTGGGGTACGATAAGGCGGGTTGATGAGCTAATACAACTGGCTTACTTTTCATATGTATGTGGAGGGAACGATGCTAAGCACTAGGGACAACCACAAAGGAATAAGTTTGAATATTGATAAGTCATTGTATCAGTCAATACCTACCTGCTCGGAGTGCAGGTAAGGGCTCATATGTTGATTGTGTCATTGCATGGTTTTTGGTAGAGCCTCCACCACTCATGGCTACAACTAACACCAAGATCCTAGAAAGATATAGACAGTGAGATCCCATCTTCTCTGGACAATGTGAAAGCTCTTCTTTGTGGCGATAATATAAAAATACGCCGAACAAAAATGACTATTACTATAACGACTAGTGGTGTTATGGAACAACTACCTGACGAGTGGTAATAAGGATGACATAAGCACATTTGACAGTAATGTTAGGAAGACTGGTTCTCGTAGTTGTATTGCTTAAATGCAACGACTCAAACAACTAAGAGTGCTCCAAAGATGATGAGATGCATGTGTTATACCGTTGAGTATTGTTTGTGAAGCAACCACAACTCATTGTAGGTCCTCTCCAACCATTATATGTTAGAAACCGTTGACTGAATCGAACCATCCGAGAAGGAAAATAGACTTGTTCACCAGTAACTCTTGCAATTCCCTCTAACTGCACCAGATGCTCCATCCCTTCCTCTCGCACCTGGTCTAGTATCTCTTAGGTGGATATCCAGTAGCTCTAGTAGCAGCAGAGGGAGAAGATTGGTAGTGGAAAGTAACAACTAGAGACTCAGAGAGAGATCAAAATCTAAATTCGGCAACGAGAAGGCGAAACCCGGGTGCTATACTAAACTAGGTGTTACTTGGGCCAGTCACTTTCTAAATGTATGGTAGGGAGTTCAGAAGGAGGACAATCCTTCAGTGAAAACCTAAAGAGCGGCTGAATTCCAACATAAGATGGAGAGATAAATTGATATATTTATTGAATTCGTCAAGATTGAGGGTACTCGAACCCGTAGCTTTCGTCTTGGCGGGGCGGTGCTTTAAACGACTGAACTACAATTCTAGAAAAACTAGATGTACAACCAAATATCAATTTAGATTCGTACGATTTTTCGGTGTGTTATAATAGAGACACAAATGATATACTTTATTATTACTATTTGATTATATTAATTAATTATTAAAATAAAATATAGCAAACTCATAGTGCGCTAATTCATGAATTAAACTAAATAGGCCTTTTTAATTTAACTAGTTTGAACATAATTAAACTAAAGAGTCACACTATTTAAATGTGTCATCCTAGGCAAATCCCACATCGACAAAACATGGGAGAGATGCTACTATATAAGTAAACACGCATTATACCCTAGTGACGTATTTTAAAGTCGTGTGGGCCTAGGCCCAAAATGGACAGTATCACTACTAGGCTGGGTTGTTACATATGGTACCAGAGCCACTGCGCGTGCAACCTTGAATAATGGTGGGGTATACCTCAACGAGGACATTGAGTCCCTAGGGGGGTGTATGTGAAATCCTAGGAAAATCCCACTTCTACAAAACACGGCGAGATGCTAGGTATATAAGTAAACATGCCAATCCATTTTTTATAAAAAAATCAAAAGCCGTGCAGGCCTAGGCCCAAAGAAAACAATAACCCTAATGGGTTGGGCTGTTACATTAAATGCCCAATAAGAAGAAGAAAGAGGTTGGCTATAAAAGGAAGAGGTTACTTCACAACTCTAAAAGTTGAAGACGAAGCGAGGAAGGCAGTTATAGATCAATAGATAAAGAAAAGATTTAGGCAACTTAATTTACCTACCACACACTAAAGAAATGGTACCACTTATTTGAAAATTAGAAACTTGCTGACTTCCCAGCGAAACTCGATGCTACTTTAACACAATGGTCGATGTCCATCATTGGAAGTGGCATATCTGGTTGAGCATATTGGAGAAAGTTCTATGCTAGTAAAATCGGTCTATTGACACCTATAATTATTTCAACTGAGGCCGAACACTCTTCTCCAATTTTTGGAAACACTCTTGCTTTAAGTAGAGTGAATCATGTATGGGTCAAAATCAGACTGAGGATCAAGTCTTGCATGAAAGGACGTGAAGAGCGACTGTTGGTTGATTTCCCAATGCACACGCAAGTGTACGTGGTCGACAAGTAATATAGG
>ML435829.1:3915-28606 GCA_005239525.1 Nicotiana knightiana
GTTAATCACAAAATCGTGATTATGATGGAGGGAACTATGAATCAGATTCAAATTCTCCATCGGTATACAGTTCTCAATCTTCAGAAAAGACCTCAACCCCTGAAACCCTCCTATTCCTGAAAACCCTCCTGTTCCAAAACCCACATCTAACCCTAACCTAACCCCTCGTGGTCGTCGTGTAAAGGCCAAAAAATTAGTGGCTTCTAGGTCACGTGCAAAATTCTTGAAGGCAATTCTGCAGGCTGAAAAGGATAATAAGTCAGAATCATCAAGTGAATCTTTTAAATTAGCCAACGAGGATGAAGCACCCAGTTCATCAAATTCTGAACAAGGTAATCTTGATGCAATTTCTGAGTCTGCTAATGCTGAGAAGAGGTTTATTCTGGTTGGGTCGGTAGTGGATGTTGAAGTGACTAGTAGGCAAAGAAAATTGGAAAAAGTTAAATTTCTTGAGGGAAAGGGATTTGGGGAGGATGGTACTACATTGACTAGTTGTGGTCCCATTCCTGAGAAGGTTGGAGAAGATGTCACAGAGTTAGGGAGAAATGTAGTCGAGGAAGCAGCGGTAGGTCTAGCAAGCTTAAATAAAGGAGTAGATGAACCTGGTTCATCTGGGATGAGACACTGGCTGACAGGCTAAGGAAACTGGGGGAGTCCTATAACCCCAAGAAAAGGAGGACTCAGAAGTCCAAGAAGGCTACTCACCCAGTTCCTTCTAAGAAAAGAAAAGCTTCTGTAGTTGCTGATGTTCATGTTCCTAAGGTGCGTGCTACATGTAGTACCGTGAGAGAAGAAGAAGAACTGTTTGAGAAGGCTCTGCTAGAGAGCAAGAAAAAGAGAGCTGCAAAGGGAAAGGCTAAAGTAGGAGAGCCTGTGGAGACTGTTATTGTTGAAGAGGATACGATGGACCTGGTCCATCATGAGGAGCAGACTGCTCCTGTTGTGGTTGAGGCACCAAAATCAAAAAGGGCTAAGGCTTCTTCAAAGAAGTCAGCTAAAGTGTCTGCCACACCTACAAGAACCGTTAAAAGGACCAGGTCCAAGGCAAGAAAAGTGAAGGTTGTTGAGAAAGATGATGATAAATAGTGGAGTGGAGAATATGAGGGGGAAGTTGGTGACGTGACTGACAGAATCACCTTGTTTGGAAAAAGTACAAGTCTGAAGGGAAAGTTGGTGAAGGATCTTGAGGAACCTGGGATGAGATACCTGCTGGACACACTGGATGTTCAAGGGTGGAAGAACATGGTTCTTCACATTGAAGGAAGATTGGCTAGAGCTGAATTGGTGGAGTTCATGGGTAATGCAGTGGTCAAGGACGGCAGGGTCACTACCACAGTCAACGGAATTCAAGTCTCTTTTGATGCTAAAGAACTGGGCGAAATTATGCACATTCCTGCTGAGGGCTACGAGGATTACACGAGGCAAAGATGGCCTAGTTTAGATGGTATGGCCTCAGCAATCAATATTACCATATTCTTCAATGACAATGAAAGGGAAATTGAACCCAGGCCAGTCTACAAAAGTGAAATGAAGCCAAAATACAAGTTTCTCTTTGAGTTTGTCATCAAATTCTTGCTTCCAAGACAAGAAAGAAGGCACATAGCCAACTATATGGATCTGACCTTAACGGAATGTTTGTATAGGGGTAAGCAGATCAATTGGCCAACCTTCATCATCCAACTCTTGGAATGAGTTATGAATAGAACAAAAGCACATGCAATCCCATATGGCTTTATTCTGACATCTCTGCTTGCTCATTTTGATGTACGTGTGAAAAAGGCCGAGATGGTTACTGCCAAGGACTATTTTAGGAAGGATACTTTGCTGACTTGCGATTATACTGTCAATGTTCCTGTAAATGAACCTGGTTCATCTAGGAAGCAGCTTGTCAACAGCAAAGTTAGAACTCTGGTGCAGGAAAGCGAGATCAAGGATATGGAAATCCTTCGTTTGAAGTCTCGTTTGATTGAGGTTGAAGCTGAGCGGGATGCTCTCAGGGCTGAATTAGCAAAAGAGAAGGAAAAGAATGAGGGTGTTCTTAATCAGATACTTTCTCCTCTACAAACCAAGACCACAACCTCCTCTGCACCTTCCTATCCTTAGGCTGTCCAGAGCTACCAAAGCCCCTCTTTAGACCAGTTGTTCAGTTTCAGTTGTTTTTATTCTGTTTTGCTCGTGGTTATGCCTGTTTTTGTTTTGTTTGTATGGTGGTTGATGTACGTTCCTAATCAATGAATTTTTGTTTTTGTTTAATTGACTTGTCTCAATTTCATAGATAGCTTACATTTATTGGTTTCTTGTGATGATTAATCATGTTTGCACCTGCAGCCTCAATGGCCATGAGTAATTGTTAACAACACTGGTGAGACAAGTGCTTTTATATTTCAAGTGATATTTGTAACCTAATGAACCTGGTTTCTCTATGATAAATGTTTAAAAACATACAAAGTGTTTGAGTTGTATACAGGGAGAAGCACAGAGTTTGTCATCATCAAAAAGGGGAAATTTGTTGACCCAAGTCACTGCATAGTTTTGAAGATTGACAAATGTCTGACCAGTTGAACCAGGTCCATCAAAGCACAGATACTTGACCTGACACGTTGGCACACAAACCTTATATACATAGGAGATGAATGCGATTGTGAAGTTTCAATGAACAAGGAGAGTGTCTCCTAATGCAAAAAGGTTGAAAATTGATAAGAGAATAAAAGTTGAATTCAGCAAGGACAGTAACGAAGGAATGAAGTTGAGTTTAATACAAACTTGTTCTCCCAGGTAGAATTGTACCAGAACTGAACGACAAACTCAACAACTGAATAAATAATTGAAGTATTCTTGCTGGAAAAAACAACGCACAAGTACAGAAGTGAATCGAGATCTGAAAGCAAAATTCCCAGATATTTAGCAAGCAGAATTATTGTGCGACACAAAGGCTACAGACCAGATAGAAGAACCAGTTCCATCTGTTTCTCATTGAGTCTAGTTGGTCGTACTAGGGGTTTTAATATTGTATCTTTTCAGATTTCATATAAGCAATTGTAATTAGTACGCATTGTTCAAGTTAGAGTTAACTTGAAGCTTGTAGAAATTAGCTAGGGGCTAGTTACTACAAAGGTATTAGAGTTAGTCCTAGGATCACAAAAGAGTTTATTTTGTAAGTCCGTTTGGCTCAGAGTTTTAGTAAAGAGTTTGAGAAAATCCTACTGAGGAGTAGGTCGTGGTTTTTTCACCTTTTGAGCCATGTGTTTTCCACTTAAAAATCTTTGTGTTTTTACTTTACTGCTTTTATTATTCCGCAACAGTAGAAGTTGGAACACCAAGAAGAACCGGGTTCTTCTAGAGAGGCAGCACTCGAAAATTGGGTACCACACAAAGTAACCTATCTTCTTGTATGGTATTGACGTCTAAAACATCACAATTACCTTGGTTGTTACCACCATTCCAGTTGCCTTGGTTGTTAGAATTCCAATTCCCTTGATTACCATGAGGTTTCCATTGTTGTTGATTCGGGCCTTGAGAGTTGTTTCTTTGCACTTGGATGTTGTTCACATATTATACTTCCCCCTCTTGTTCATTGTAAGATTCATCTTGATCAAACCTACTATCTTCTTGCACATAATGTTCCGCACGGTTTAGCACTTGAGGACCCTTTTGCCTTCTCTTGTTTACCATCATATTAACTCCCTCCATTGAATTGACTTACTTAGGACCTTGCACTTTGTTTACCCTAAAATTTGGATAACAATTAAAGTTATATTATGGTTTTAAGAATATGTGATTTCATCTAACACCAATTGATAAATATTAATAATAACCAAATAGTAAGGAAAGGAAAAGTAGTAATTGAACATAACTCAGTCCTCGAGTTAGAGTACCGTCGAAATTATTATTGCAAGAACAGTTTAGAAATATAACAAGCTAATGAACAAGAATGTAAGCTGGAGAATTATATTGCTTTTGTATCAATGAACAATGTGTCTTACAAATGATTAGAACTACCCTTTATATAGTAGAGGAATTATATTTATGGTATAACTCTAATTACAGAATGAAATCCCATGATTAGTTGATTATCCGTTTCTGATTTGATCCGTTCCGAGATTTACGTTGTGATCCTCGACCAGTCACGGATATCTCGTTTTCCCGTTATTTTACCGCCTCCGATCTTATTCAGTGTCTATCTCACTTGGCTTTGGTTGTTACCAACCTCGATCTCGGCAGATACTTTGATTCTGAAATCCAATGACCGTTTGTCCCTTTACAAAATTTACCTATCGAGACCCTGTTGACACGAAGTATTTTCCTTAAAATCATCCGAGGGTGATTCCCCACAGTATTCGAGGTTAATTGTAAAGAAGCCTCGGATACTGTTGAATTGCTCTAAGTTAGCACGAACAATGGTTGCCTCGTTAAAAACCTTGCCGGAAAAACCCATTTGGGACAAAAACCGGTCGAAGGGAAAAAGAGTACAATGCGTGCTTTCAGACCTAAGGACTTCATGTTTGGAAAAAATATCGATGCCTCCGATCGAACACATGCATTTAGTTAGTATAAAATATAGATGAAAATGGAGAATGTCATACCTTAGCAATAATATCGTTTGAGGAGTGATACGTTCGAATTATTTGGCAATTGTTCGTCGTTCATCGTGCCATGTTTGTAGGATCCTTTTATGATGATATCGAGGACCTGATACGGTCCTTCCCAATTTTTGCTAAGTTTTCCTTTGTTTGGGTCTCGAGTATTGATGATGACTTTTCTCATAACGTTGTCTCCGATTCTAAAGTGTTGAAGATTGGCTCTCCGGTTGTAGTACCTGATAAGTTGGTATTTTACCATCTTATCTCCTCTTAATACTTAATCTTTTGTGTAATTTTGTTGAGAAACTAAGACATTTATTGATGTTTATTGGTATATTTCAGGTGTCAAATGATTTAGAGATGATTTGAAGAAATCGTGTGAAAACAAGTCAAAAAGGAGCTAAATTGGAAAATAGAGGTCTGCCCAGTTTTTACTCTATGCGATCGCCAGTGATTACATGCGATCGCATAAGTCCAGGAAGATAATACTATGAGATTGCGGACGGGTAGTGCAAATGCATAAGGGAGAGAGAGGCTGGTCAGCAGCTGGACAAATGGCCTATGCGAACGCACAAGACTGTATGCGATCGCATACCTTTGGGAAATAATTCAGTGCGAACGCGGGCCCTCTGTTGCTAACACATAGGATAATTATGGGCAAATGCTGGGCAGTTTTGGAATTTCACATTTTTTTATTCCCAAACCATTTTTACACATGGCCTAGCAGATATTTTCAGTATCATTGGCATTGTTTTAGCATATTTTGAGTCTTGAAGACAAGAGAGAACATTTTTGGAAGCTAGGGTTTGTACACACACTTGGGTTTTGAAGATTTCAAGCTTGTGATTGAGGATTTCTTACCC
This sequence comes from Nicotiana knightiana, assembly GCA_005239525.1. NCBI lineage: Eukaryota > Viridiplantae > Streptophyta > Magnoliopsida > Solanales > Solanaceae > Nicotiana > Nicotiana knightiana. The sequence goes on from ML435829.1 coordinate 9,359, forward strand.
ATTTATGTTTATTTCTTCATTTCATTGCTTTGTATTGAATATTTAAGTGTGTAATATTTATTTCCAACACTAATTCTTATTTATGGAAATATTCATGTTTAAAGTGTGGATTAAATACCTTGTTGTGCTTATGTATTGAATGATTTTTATTTATTTATGAAGTGAGTTAATGTTTCTTTAATTATTCTTGTTCTTTAATGTTTCCAAAGGGATTATCTAACTCTAGGACTCGCCCATTAACCCCGAATTAATTTTGGGAAAGATAATTTGGGGTTGGGAAAGATTAATTAACAAGAACTTGAGGTTTTAACCCTCATTTTATAGATTCTACCTAGGAATAGGATTGAACTACTTGTAGCCATATCCGGGTGTGCTTAATCTCTTAATTGGGTTAGGAATAATTCAATTAGGAAGTCTTGTTAGTCTTCGGAAGAAGCTAATTAATAATTATTATCCGTGGCTAATTAACATAAACTCGCTCATATTTGTAAAATTATGAAATACATTGGATCGTTACTTGAGTGTAATTTCCGATGCATCTATCCTTGTAGCCATTGATCATTTTACTTGCTTTCTAGGTTAGTTTATATTTTTGCATTTAGATATAAATATTTTTACGACCAAAATCTAAGTGTTTGGCATTGCACGATAAGTGATAATTCTCTTACATTCCTAATCGCCTACATATTGTTCTCTGTGGGATTCGACCCCAACCTAGTTGGGTTATTATATTTGACAATCTACCACTTACACTATTTTAAAGTGTAATTTGAGCGTATTCAGACGAGGCGACTTTCCTTTTTCATCTAGTAATTCGAGGCTTGTATTCATATCCTCGTGATTTGACTATTTCGTTGTGTATCGAAACCTGACGCTAGGTTCCCCGACCTCTACCGGATTACAGCTTCGGCTCCATATACTAAGAAGAACAGTGTTGCCCCCGTACTGGATTTTGACATTGTTCGATGCGCCCAAAGGACTTCGGGAAATATTTCTCTCCATTTTCCCTTAGCGTCGTTCAATCTTTTCTTTAGCTTCTGACTGATGGTCTTGTTTGTTGATTTGGCCTGTCCGTTCCCACTAGGATGATATGGCATTGACAAGATCCTTTTTATTTTGTGATCTTTGAGAAACTTTGTTATTTTGTTGTTGATGAATTGTTTTCCATTGTCGCATATGATTTTGGCAGGCATCCCGAATCGGCACATGATGCGGTCCCAGATGAAGTCTATAACTTCTTTTTATCTGAATTTCTTGAAAGCCTGTGCTTCAACCCACTTAGAGAAATAGTCAGTCATAAATAAAATGAATTTAGATTTACCTGGAGGAGATGGTAGAGGGCCGATGATATTCATGCCCCATTTCATGAACGGTCATTGGGATAGGACTAAATGGAGTTTCTCTCCAGGCTGGTGGATCATCGGAGCATATCTTTGGCACTTGTCGCACTTTCGAACGAATTCCTTAGTATATTTTTCCATATTGGCCCAATAGTATCCTGTTATGATGACTTTGTGAACCAATGATTCGGCACCGGAATAATTTTTGCAAGTGCCCTTGTGAATTTCCCGTAGGACGTAGTCGGTGTCTCCAGGACCTAAGCATATTGCCAATGGTCCATCGAACATTCTTCTATATAGTGTTTCATCTTCAGTCAAAGTGAAATGTACGGCCTTCGTACGCAGAGTCCTCGATTCCTTAGGGTCCGATGGAAGCTTCCCTTTTTTCAGATATTCGATATATTTATTCCTCCAATCCCAGGTTAAGCTTGTATAGTTTATTTTGGCGTGGCCTTCTTCATTCACTGGCTTTGAAAGTTGTATGACAGGCCCCGAGATAATTTCGTCGTCTTCGACTGATGACCCCAAATTTGCAAGGGCATCAGCCTCACCATCCTGTTCTCGAGGTACATGTTGTAGGGTCCATTATTTAAACCGATGTAGTGTTACCTACAGTTTGTCCAAGTACCTTTGCATTCGATCTTCTCGAACCTCGAAGGTTCTATTGACTTTGTTTACCACAAGTAGGGAGTCACATTTGGCCTCGATGACATCTTCTCCCAAGCTTTTAGGTAGCTCGAGACCTGCAATCATGGCCTCATACTCGGCTTCATTGTTAGTCAACTTAGAAGTTTTGATATATTGTCTAATTGTATTGCCCGTGGGCAGCTTCAAAATAATGCCTAGGACGGACCCCTTCACGTTCGAAATGCCATCCGTGAAAAGGGTCCACACCCCGAAGATGTACCCGTTTTTAACAATAATTCTTTTTTAACCTCAGGTACGAGGGCTGACATGAAGTCAACCACGAAGTCTGCTAAGATTTGAGACTTGATGGTCGTTCGGGGTTGATACTCGATATCATACCCACTGATTTGGACGGCCCATTTGGAAAATCGGTCCGAGAGTTCAGGCTTATGCAAAACATTACAAACAGGATAAGTGGTCACCACACAAATTGGGTGACCCTGAAAGTATGGTTTTGATTTCCTAGAGGCGTTATTAGAGCAAGCGATAATTTTTCTAAGTGTGAGTACCGAGTCTTTGCCTCACCTAAAGTTTGAATAACATAGTAAACGGGAAATTGCATACCTTGCTCCTCTCGAACTAGGACCCCACTTACCGCGACTTCCGAGACTGCTAAGTATAAGTAAAGTTGCTTGTCCGATTTTGGAGTATGACGCAGTGATATGCTCGAGAGGTACCTCTTTAATTCTTCCAATGCCTGTTGGCATTCCGGGGTCCAAGCAAAAATTTTCTTCTTTTTGAGCAGTGAGAAGAACATGTGACTTTGATCTGAAGACCTCGAGATAAACCGGCCTAAGGCAGCTATCTGCCCTGTTAATCTTTGTACGACCTTAACGTTGTCCATGACTGTGATGTCTTCGATTGCCTTGATTTTATCGGGGTTGATCTCTATCCCCCGATTTGACACCATAAAGCCGAGGAACTTTCCCGAACCGACCCCGAATGCACATTTCTCCAGATTGAGCTTCATGTTGTATTTTCTCAATATATTGAAGGTTTCCTACAATTGTGTTAAATGATCCTCTGCGCGCAGGGACTTAACTAGCATATTGTCAATATAGAGCTCCATTGATTTACCTATTTGTTCTTCGAACATTCGGTTCACTCGGTGTTGGTAAGTAGCACCAGTATTTTTTAGCCCAAACGGCATTACATTATAACAATAGTGTCGTACTTAGTGATGAACAAAGTCTTTTCCTGATCCTCCGGGTTCACTTATATTTGATTATACCCGGAGTAGGCATCGAGAAAACTAAGGATCTCATGTCCAGCCGTGGCATCGATCATGCGATCGATATTCGGTAGAGGAAAAGAGTCTTTAGGACATGCGTTGTTTAAATCTTTGTAATCTATGCGCATCTTAAGTTTATTTCCCTTTTTAGGGGCAACAACTATGTTTTCTAACCATTCGGGATATTTTACTTCCCGGATGGATCCTATTTTTAGGAGTTTAGTTACCTCATCCTTGATGAATACATGTTTTACCTCAGACTGGGGCCTCCTTTTTTGTTTCACTGGGCGGAACTTTGGACCCAAGCTCAGTCGATGTGTGCTGATCTCCGGGGAGTCCCTATCATATATAGGTGGGACCAAGCAAACAATTCATATTGTGAATTCAGGGTCTTCCGAGCAGAGCGTTGTATCTCATATCGCCCTCGATCACATGGAATTTGGTTTCTTCAATAGTCCCAGCTACGTTTACTGGTAAAATGATTTCGCCTTTAGTTTTTTCGCTTGCCATGTTGAAACCATTGAGTACTTGAGTTGTGGGTACAATTTGATCTTGTAGGTCGAGTTGCTCCACGATCCTCAGTCGAATAATATTGGTCGAGCTCCCTAGATCAACTAAAACACGTTTAACCTGAATTTTATTAATAAGGATAAAGATTACCAAAGCATCATTATGGGGTTGTGAGATCCCTTTTGCTTCCTCATCGTTGAACGATACAGTGCCTTCTGGCACAATGTCTCGAGTTCGTTTTTCCCTGGTAATTTACACTTTATTGCGTTTGAACACGGGCCCTTGTGGAATGTCGACCCCACCCACGATCATGTGAATCACGTGTTGTGGTTCTTCCTGCTCATTTTTCCTGTTTGCATCTTTGTCTTTGAAATAAGTTGTAGCTCGGTCGCTCAAGAATTCTCGAAGGCGACCCTCGTTGAACAGATGGACCACCTCCTCCCTTAGTTGTCTGCAATCTTCGGTTCTGTGACCATGTGTACCATGGTATTTGCATATTTGGTTGGGATTTCTTTGGGAAGGATCAGACTGTAGGGGTCTGGGCCATCTTGTATCTTTGATTCTCCCAATGACTAACACAATACCTGATACGTCGATATTGAAGTTTAATTCTGATAATCGCGGTGCCTCTGTGGGATCGGCATGTTTGTCGAAGCCACTTTTGCTCGTGAGCCCTCGAGAGATTTGTCCTCGATCGTTCCTTCAATCATTTTGGATGGGATTGCGTCCGGGGCTGCTGTTTCAACGATCCGTGTTGTATGGCTGATATCGATCTCTGTTCGACCGAGGTTCTCTGTCGATATCCCTTTGATTTCTACCGATAGGCCTATTCGGATGAACGGAATCGGAAGGGGTCCCCAAGTGATCATCATCGACCCTGATCTTTGACTGGTACCGATTATGTACATCAGCCCAGGCTACCTCCGATTATTCAATTAAATTCTACTCAGTTGTCGTGATGCCACCGAACTTTGTTCGTTCAAACCTTTAGTAAAGTCTTGAACAGCCTAATCGTCTATGACCGGCGGTAGTTCCATGTGTTCCATCTAGAACCTAGATACGAACTCCCTCAACATTTCATTGTCCTTTTGTTTTACCTTGAAGAGGTCCGACTTCCTAGTCACAACCTTTATTGCCCCGGCATGCGCCTTTATGAAAAAGTCGGCAAGCATGGTGAAGGAATCGATGGAATTAGGTGGAAGATTGTGATACCATATCATTTCACCCTTCGATAGAGTTTCTCCAAATTTGTTCAGTAAAACGGATTCGATCTCATCATCTTCTGAATCATTTCCTTTTATAGTGCATGTATAGGAGGTGACATGCTCATTAGGATCGGTCGTGTACTTGGGAATTTTCGGCATGCAAAATTTCTTCAGAATGGACTTCGGAGCCGCACTTGGGGGAAACGGCTTCTGCACAAACTTCTTTGAGTCCATACCCTTCAAAATCGGTGGTGCCCCCGGTATTTGGTCTACCCGGGAGTTGTACGTCTCTATTTTCTTATCATTTGGCTCAATTTTCTTTTCTCCTGATTCAATTCGTTTAGTGACATCCTCGAGCATTTTTATAATGGCAGGGTCAGTCCCCGATTCATTGGCTTTTGACCTTTCCGACACTCGTCAGTCCGGTGGGCGACTTCTGGTTGACCCCACTCGGTGTTCGATGTTGATTTTATAGTTGTGCAATAGCGGCTTGTTGAGCCTGTAACATTTCGAATATTAATTGGAGGTTGATTTCACCATCTCCTCCGTGCTACATACCTCGACCACCAGATCGCCCTTCCCTGCGTACGCATTAGCGCTCAAATTTTCATTTAGGGCGATATGTGAATTGACGTCGACGGGATTGGCAATTGATACTCCCTCGAGATCAACCTGAGGCACCTCGACCCCTGGGGCGGCTATATTGTCATTTTTCCCATGAAATCCGAGGTCGTTGTCACATGTGTGGGTGTTGTTTGTGAGTTTGACATGTTTTATCCTGAAAACAAAAACACTTACAAGAACTCACCGTAAAGTAGTGTGTGTTATCAGAGTCAGTATTAAGCAATCACTATTATCCTTAGCCCCACAGTGGGGGCCAAACTGTTTACCATAAAATTTGGATAACAATTAAACTTATATTGTGGTTTTAAGGATATGTGATTTCACCTAACACCAACTGATAAATAATAAGATTAATAATAATAATAATCAAATAGTAAAGAAACGCAAACCAGTATCTGAACAGAACTCAGTTCTCGAGTTAGAGTACCCTCAAACTAGTTAGTGTAAGAATAGTTTAGAAATATAACAACCTGATGAATAAGAATGTAATCGAGAGAATTATATTGCTTTTGTATCAATGAAAAATGTGTCTTACAAATGATTAGAACTCCCCTTCGTATAGTAGAGTAATTCTATTTATGGAATAACTCTAATTACAGAATGAAATCCCATGATTAGCTGATTAATCGTTTCTGATTTGTTCCGTTCCGAGACTTACGTCGTGATCCTTGACCAGTCACGTATATCTCGTTTTCCCAAATTTTGCCATCTCCGATCTTATTTGGTGCATGTCTCACTTAGATTCGATTGTTACCAACCTCGATCTCGGCAGAAACTTTGATTCTGAACTTGGTACCTTATCCTCATGATTTAGAAGTCGACCTTCGATGCAACCTCCTAATCTCGATCAAATAGTAAAATCGGGTGTGCCCAATTTAACCGTATACACACTTTTTGAAATTGAGCTTTGGCTAATTGATTCATTGTGGTGATCAACTCGGCAATTGCTTGTGCATGATCATGCAATTCTTTATGTAGGTAAAGCATATTTGGATCACCTTGAGGAACATTTGCTCTACTTTACCATGCCGATGAAGTATCCGCCATTTCATCTAAGATCTCACATGCTTCCGCATATGGCGTTGTCATGAAATTTCCACCGCAAGTTGGTTGACCATGCATTGATTGGTAGTATTGATCCCCCTATAGAAATTTTGTTGAATCATAGCCTCCGTCATGTCATTGTTAGGACACTCTTTCACCATAGTTCGGTACCTCAACCATATCTCATGCAAAGGCTCATTGGGTTCTTGTTTGAATGCTAGAATCTTGTCTCTAAGAGTAGCCATATGCCAGGGAAAAAAGAACTTGGTCATAAATTTCTCCGCCAATTCATCCCACGTACGGATGGAATGGTTTGGCAACCTTTCTAACCAATCCAAGGCTTTCCCCCGTAGAGAGAAAGGAAATAGCCTTAACCTTAAAGCATCCTCGGAGACGTTTGTCTGTTTACTCCCCCAGTAAGTGTCCACAAACCCCTTCAAGTGTTTGTACGCATTTTGATTCGGAGCCCCAGAGAAGTATCCTCGTTGCTCTAGCAATGTGAGCATAACATTTGTAATTTGAAAGTCGCTCACCCTAATGCAGGGCGGGACTATGGCACTTGCATACCCTTCATTCGGCAACACTCCATGTGGAGCCTCTCATGGTGGAGGTGGGGGTGGAACGGCAACATTGTCTTGAGATGGTCGGCCTCGTCTATTTGCTTAAGGTTCAAGAGGAACCTCTTCAACTTGGTCATCTTCCACGTCCACATCCCCAATGACATGTTTCCGAGAGGATCATTGTTGTTGAGAGCCATTGTTTCACCTACAATTGTTTCACCAAAGATTAGTAGGAAGGAAAAGAAGACAATTCACACACAAAACCAAATATATAGCTAAATACGTTTTTAGCTCCCCGACAATGGCGCCAAAAATTGATCTCGTCCAAGTCACACCTCTATTCGAGGTTATGAAATGGTCGATTGTAATAATAATACCCAACAAGGAGTTGGGATCGAATTCACGGGGATCTGAGAGGGGAATTAGTTGTCCAAGTCAACTCTATCAATTAGTAAGTAAAATAGTTGTCTGGCCTTATAAGGCTCGGTATGTGTAAGTGCTCTGCCTTAGTAGGCTTGCTTATAGGCTCTCAGTCATACTAGGCTTTGTATCTCGGCTATTCTGGGCTCGCTCATAGGCGCTCGGCCACAGTAGGCTCAGTATATAACTTACCATCTGATCTGAGGTTGCCCAATAGGGGTCTGCCCATCGATTACAGCTTGATGGTGGTGAAAATAATGTAATACTGTATATATATATATATATATATATATATATATATATATATATATATTCTCTACTCACTTGGCTGAAAGAAGAAAAAACTAAATTGAATATGAACTCTCGATAAGGGAGAATACTATAATTTATAAGACAAGGATAATGTGAATAAATTCATAAATACGAACTTCTATTTCTGTCTCGTTATCAAGCACATGTCGTCATGGGATCATGAACAAATGAAGGAAAGGTTTGGCCTTAACATACGTTAAAGCTATTAAGTCCTTAATACCTTCCAAGAAATTATTCAAACAACTCAACTAAATCTACCATAGCACAAGGAGATTCAAAAACAGTGTTGCGTAAAGGCTAAATGTGAATCTTAAACTAGTAGCTCATTTATGTAAATTTGGGCAGCATCTCCCCTGTAACAAGTGTCATGACCCAAACCAATTGGCCGCGACGGGAACCCGGTGCCTTACTCAACCGAGTACCACCGTAACGTATCTTTTCGTATCATGCAATTATAGGAATGAGAAGGAAAGGTTGGCGTGGGATAACTAGAATAAAACATGAAATGCCAACTTATACATAAGACATAGGGGCCTATAAGACCAATGATCATTCGTACACTGAACATAGGCCGACAAGGCCATACAATATTATACGTACATGACATATGTCTACAAGCCTCTAAGAGTACATAAGTATCATAAAGGTCATGACAGGGCCCCGCCATACTAAACAACACACGTCCAAATCATACTGACCAAATAAGAAACTCTAGAGCAAATGGAGCGCACCAACATCTTCCGCTGAGATGATAGCCTACTTGGAGGACTCTCGACCTGTCTATCCGGACCTGCACGCATGAAATGCAGTGTCCCCAGTCAAAAGGGACATCAGTACAAATAATGGATTGAGTATGTAAGGAATGAAAACAAGTAAATAATAGACATGAGAGAAACATGGAGAAAAAGACTCGACGTGTAAGTCTGAATAACTTTATGAATCATTTAATATATAAAATGTCATTCATATGCATATAAATATCATACAATGCATAGGTATATGCGTTCATGACATCATCAAGCCTCTGAGGCCATCCCATCATATCATCTCGGTCAATGTGGGCAAAATCATCAACATATACCAGCTGATCAGGTGGTGGTGCATATATAATGTTGTAACCTTTTCCCATATCCCATATACATATATACGTGTATATAACACCATCTGGTCATGGGTCAATGTACATGTGTAAATGAATGCAATGCATGAGAAGTACGTCAATAAAATCTCTCGGAACGTCATAAGACCATTACGCCTTTGATTAATATCATGAAATAAACTTTATCAATTCACGTATTTTCTAAGACCCATGAACAGACAATAGAATAATAAGACATATGGGGAATCAAGAACATATGAACCTCTAGTATTTCTATGAATAGAGTCATTTATGGAAGTTATGCATTTGCCCGTTCGTTTGCATCGTATGGACCATGCCAAAAGGAAAGAAGGGATAACCTTAACATACCTAAACTGATTCTCTTGACGATCCCTCTAACACATGTCTTTTGTGAAAACACGTAACGGCGGGTCGAAGTAGTAAAACCCCCATATGATGTTCTTGAAAAAAATTATATCGTACACCCTTAGAATTGCAAGTCAAGTTGCTATTACATAACGTAATCTCGTATGGATTTTGGTTGTAGCTTCATCCGCACTTTGTCATAATCATCATCCGTATTGTTGTAGCTTCATCTGTATATTTTTTTGTAATCTCACAAAGTCACAAGCCTTTTCACTTTGTGAATTTAGGCCTTCTTAATAGCATTTTTCCACCCCAAAAATGAGATATGGATGTAAATAGTGCCACCAACTCCTTGGGTATAAGATTGTTGGCAATTTTCTGCCATATTATCACAATCGCGTGTGGATTGTTGTCCCCCCTAATACTTATCCAAATCTCACTCAAATAATTATCCACAAAATTCAATTTACAAGTTAATCTCCCACTTAAAAATTCATAATTACCCAATTATCCACATAATTAAGAATTATCTCAAAATTACTTAAAATACTACTCACTTTTAACACGCCTTATACACATCACTATCATGGTCATGTGGTACCTTGTATGGCACTAGTCCATAAATACCGGGTATTATAGCTTGGACCACACTTTATCCCAAATTATCAAACTTCAACGAAACTCATTTTCTTCGATTCTCTTATCCTCTCACCTTTACGAATTTACCTATCACTTGTTTGAAACAGCGTAATACTTATAATCCCAAAATAATCTCATTCTTGAACTTACATCGATTAACTTACGACGAAACTTACATATGAAAATACGAGATGTAACATCTCATTTCCGAGCTTCCATTAATTTACTTATGACGTACTTTCACGTAAAAAAATGGGATGTAAAAAAAAAGCCTCCTCCAGTACCATATACCAACAACAATGACCAGAGAAATCCAGAAATACATAATTATCAATAACAAGACACTATAAAACAACAACAAGTCACAACTACTTCATGACGAGCAGCGAGCTCCAATTGGAATTCATATACCCCATATCACCCCTTATAGACTTATTTATTTAACTTAATAGTATCATTATAATGATTCCAGCCTTATACCATATATTTATAACAAGGAAAACAATCAGCAACTCCAATTATCCTCAATTAGCAACTTTATTCACTAGTTCTTGTCTAGTCCATCCATTTAACTTAATCAATGTCAATATAACCTTAAGAAGAAGAAATAACACAATATACTTACCTTCTAAAGTTAATTCAAGTCTAAATCCATGATATATTTAGCTTACAATAGCCCAACACACCCCAATCACTTCATACCCAAAACGACAACTATAATAGTGTCAAACACCCCGAAAATGTTACAAAGAACAACTAATATACCATTTCTCCATTATGTGGTGTTTCTCCTTAAAATTTATCCTCAAAAACTCCATAAAACAATAGCAAAATAGATAGCCCAAAAGTAACACGAAACAGCCTACAAAACAATCCATTACAAGTCGAATAATTCGAACTCACGGCTTCCGATCATCGTCCCGTGAGTTCTAACTATTAAGAAACGAATTTATAAACCTTTATTAATATTTAAAAGCTTAAATATAAAAGAAATAATTTTTTAACTATTAAATACCTTCCATAACTCAAACTACAAAGAAAAAGAGAGGTAATATAGCGATACTTACGTCGTATGGATCGTTTTAATGTTATCGCTGCTTGATTTCGTGCCCCGGGTGATAATTTTATTGGAAACCCTTGTGGGGAGCTTGAGAGTAAAGTTAGGGGTCTTATTTGTTCGTGTTCTCTGGAAATTGAAGAAAGAGACGAGATAAGGATATAAATATCCATTTTTTTAAAAGTCAAAAAGGTGCTACTTGGCACCTTATCATTGGACCTTCTTCATATGCGTATATCTTTTTATCCGGATATTGTATGAATGAAAGGTTAAGAGCGTTGGAAACTAGATTCCAAGAACTTAAATTTGGTATATAATATGTCTCAAAAATACCTCATATAACACACGAAACGTATAGCTTAAAAAGCTTTAGTGTCACACCTACTTGTCACCTATGCAGTCTGTGCAGTCTCGTGAAACTACAAATATCTCTCTAATCCGATGTTGTATTGGAAAACCGTTTAATAAGTTAGAAACTAGGCTCGTATATATTCAATTTTTTATGTGGATCATCTCGTAATTCTAAGTATATTGGGAAAAAGCTCCACTATATTTGACCTAATTTTCAGCACATTTATGAATGTAACTTGTGATGACCTTTGCCAACTTTTGTTCCACAACTCGCTTGACTTTAAAACGTAACACACGACTATCATAAACCTAAAATAAATTATAACATAACCTCCTTATCAAGTTAGTAACCCTAATCTCACCCAAAGTGCATGTTATAACATACCAAACTTGTCGACATTCGACAAAACTTATTTTCTTCAATTTGTTTATCTTCTTAGCCTTTCAAACCTCTTGGTACTAGTTATCCATGATCACAAAGACTTGTAATCTCCAAGGTAACATGATTAACTTACTTTATATACTCTCAACATGATATCATTTCTGAGATTACATCAATTGACTTACGATTACTCTTTCGTACGAAGATAAGGGGTGTAACAGTTATCTCCCCTTTGGTGGTTTCGCATGCCATGTTGAATTTATTTAGAATTTGGACTGCATGCACGATTTGATCTTTTAGACTAAGTTGTTCCACGACCCTCGATCTAATGATGTTGGTCGAGCTACCTGGATCAATTAACACACGCTTCACTCGAGATTTATTTATGAGTACCGATATTACCAGTGCGTCATTGTGGGGATGCACGATCCATCAGCGTCCTCGTCATCCCTTCCGGTACGTAATCCCGAGTCCAATTTTCCCTTATTATGGATACTTTGGTGTGCTTCAACATCGGCCCTTGAGGAGCGTCAACCCTACAAATAATCATGTTAATGACTTGCTGAGTTTCTTCTTGCTCAGCCTGTTTATTGGAATCTCTATTCCTAAAATGATTCTTGGATCGGTTGCTAAAGATTTATCGAAGATACCTGTTGTTGAATAGACGGGCTACTTCCTCTCTTAATTGTCTGCAATCCTCTGTTTTGTGGTCGTGATTGCTATGATATTTGCACATTATCCCTTTGGGATGGATCGAATTGCAGAGGTCAAGGCCATTTGATGTCTTTGATGCGTCTGATGGCAGATACAATAGCGGCGGCGGAGGCAATGTTAAAGTTGTACTCTGATAACCTCGGCGCTTCCTTAAGACCGATAGGCCTGTCAAAACCGTTTTTTCTCATGAGTCCCCGGTTATTTTGACTTCGATCACTCCTCCTTTCACTTCTCATAGGGTTTAGACCATACCCACTACCTCTTCGGTCTCCATTGTATGGTTGATACCGATCCCTGTCCTATCTTGGTTCACAGTCAATGTCTTTCTTGACTCTGTCGACGGCTCTGACTGGATAAATGAACCCGGAAGGGGCCTCAAGTTGATCATCTCCTACCTTGATTTTTTGATTGATACTGGTTATGCACGCCGGCCCAAGTAACATCCGGATATTCTACATAATTTTGTTTCAACTGTTGTGAAGCCACCGAGCTTCGAACATTGAGTCCTTGGGTGAAGGCCTGAACGGCCCAATCGTCCGTGATGGAAGGCATGTCCATCCGTTCCATTTGAAACCGGGATACGAATTCTATGAGCATCTCATTATCCTTCTGTTTCACTTTTAAAAGGTCTGACTTCCTAGTCTCGACCTTGATAGTCCCGGCATGTGCTTTTACAAAGGAATATGCAAACATAACAAACGAGTCAATAGAATTAGGAGACAGGTTGTAATACTATATCATAGCTCCCTTTCACAGAATTTCCCCGAATTTCTTCAGCAAGACAGACTTGATCTCATCATCCTCTAAGTCGTTCCCTTTGATGGCGCACGTGTAGGAGGTCACATGCCCATTTGGGTAGGTCATCCTAATGTACTTAGGAATCTCGAGTATGCGGAACTTCTTAGGATCGGCTCGGAGCTGCGCTCGAAGGAAAAGGTTTTTGAACAAACTTCTTGGAATCCAGGCCCTTTAATATTGGTGGTGCTCCCGGGATCTGGTTGAACCTGGAGTTGTAGGTTTCCACCTTTTTGTCATTGTCTTCGATCTTCTTCTCTACCGATTCTATTCGTTTCGTCAGTTCCTCGAGCATCTTTATGATCTCGGGGTTAGTTCCTGATTCAATTTCATTCTGCCTCTCCGTGATCAGCTCATTTCTGTGGATGACTTCACCTAGGTGTTTGCCTAACGGGTTTTAAACTTTAAAGCTTGTTTTGTTGGTCGGGGTGTATTATAGCTATCAACACTCAAATACTCACTCAATACCTCTCGGTAAGAGAGTGATTTTTCCCACTTTGGCTTTCTCAAGTCCAAATGGGTGTTGTACAAAACAGTTGATAAAATGCTTAAGTCGGGTTTTACTATCTATAGGTTCAATCATTTAATTGGGACTATCAATCTCTTGATTTCATCCCAAATTCTTGTTAGCCAAGTTTTTCTAGACTAAGTCTCTATTTCTTAAGTAGAGACCAAGTCAAATAGGCATGAACTAATGCTTGCAACCATTAATTCTACCATTAAAAGAAAGACAAGGCTAAATAATAAACACACCAACCATGAACAAGCCCTAAATCAAATGCCCATTACGTTTACACACTAGGGTTGGGTCAAAATCCTAGTTAAAAATCTAGCTACTCATAATGGGAAAAGAAGAAAATAGAGAAGAAAAGATGATAAAACTCATATTGCAAGATTAAAAGATAAAAATCCAATGTTAAATCACCAAAGTAAGCTAAAGTTTCCTAAAAAGGTAAAGAAAAATGACTACGGAACTTTTAATATTCAAAAATTGACCTAATTTCTTGGAAGTAGTCTATTTATTCAAAACTAGAATTTTCGGACAAAACTGCCCTTTCAGAGGTTCTGCAGCCGCAGAATTCTATGTGCGGTCCACACTTCTCTTCAGTCTTGACTGGAGTTGACTCTGTGGCCGGACAATTCTGGATTGCGTCCGCATCTTTCATGTTCTGCAGTCCGCACAATTCTGAGTGCGGTCACACATGGCTCTTCTGCGGACCGCACATTTCATGAGTGTGGTCACATAGCTGATTTTTGCGGCCGCACAATTATTGTGCGGTCCGCATTTCTTGTTGACATTGAAAATAGACTCTCTGAACTTTGGCTCTTGTCTAGCTTCTGCGGCCGCACAATAATTGTGCGGACCGCATTTTGCACTGGGACTCTATTTATTTTCTTTAGCATTCTGCGGCCGCAAATAAAATCTGCGGTCCGCACTTGAGCTTCTGTGCCAGAATTTTTGTCCTTGTTCAGATCACTCCTTCTTGAGTTGGATTTCATCGTAGTGGCTCATTTTCCAATGCTCATGCAATTAAGCTATTTCATCAATTTTTAGGAATACAATTAAACACTTTGGACTAAAATGAAAGCTAAAAGGCACTAATAAGTAGTCAAAATTTTCACTTATCACGTTATACCTCATATCTCCTTCGATTACATAGAGCTTGACTTCCCGGATGGTCCCTGTGACGTTCACCGATAATGGTATTGTCACGCACCAAACCAGAAGAGGTGTGACCTGCACATGGTGCGTACCACTTTGTAACTGTGAACTCTGGAGGGGTAACCCTCAACTAGGGCTGGTGAGACCATATTCTGAATCTTCTGAAAATGACGCATCTCTCATATGTGGGGTAAACATACCCAAAAGCTGGTGTATATATATAACTATGCAGGCTGACAAAGCCCCATGAACATCTATTGATATAAAAAATATATAGGACTCGTCTACAAGACTCTAGAGATAACTGAATTGTACCATGGTCAGGACAGGGCCACAACCTACCCATCAAACCTGTATATATACAATTGACTCCAAAGTCTAGACCTGGTAACTCCGAGGAAGTGGAGCTTACCAACCAAGCTGATGTTTGACTTTGTCTGCTAGGAGGGTAGGTCCAACTGTCAATAAGGACATGCAGGCATGAAATGCAGTGTCCCCGGAATAAGGGACGTCAGTACGAAATAATGTACCGGGTATGTAAGGAAACAGAATAACTAAAAGCCAAACCTGAACTGATAGTATAATAACTGAAAGTAAGTTGGAGTCAAATATAATCTGAAGATATGCTTACCTGCTGATACTCACTCAACTCTCTCAATATAGTAAGTAAAATAGTTGTCCGGCCTTATCAATATGTGTAAGCGCTTTGACTTAGTAGGCTCGCTCATAGGCGCCCGGCCATACTAGGCTCTATATCTCAGCCATTCTAGGCTCGCTCATAGGCGCTCGGCTATAGTAGGCTCGGTATATAACTTACCATCTGATTGGAGGTTGCCCAATAGGAGTCTGCCCATCGATTATAGCTCGATGGTGGTAAAAATACTGTAATATTGTATATATATATATATATAGACTCTCTGCTCTCTTGGCTTAAAGAAGACAAAACTAAATTGAATATGAAATCCCGATAAGGGAGAATACTGTAACTTATGAGACTTGGATAATGTGAATAAATTCATAAATACGAACTTCTCTTTCGGTTTGCGTTATCAAACACATGTCGTCATGGGACCATGCACAATTGAAGGAAAGGTTTAGCATTAACATACCTTAACTCCATTGAATTCTTAATACCTTCCAAGAAATTATTCAAACAACTCAACTCAATCTACCATAGCACAAGGAGATTCAAAATCAGTGTTGAGTAAAGGTTAAGTGCGCAATTTAAACTAGTAACTCGTTTATGTAAATTTGGGCAGCATCCACCCTGTAAAAAGAGCTACCTCCAATACCATATACCAACAACAATGACCAGATAAATCCAAAAATATATAATTATCAATAAAAAGACACTATAAAACAACAAGTCACAACTACTTCACGACAAGCGGCGAGCTCCAATTGGAATTCGTGTACCCCATATAACCCCTTATAGACTTCTAACTTTAACTTAATAGTATCATTATAATGAATTCATTCATCAATGGTTCCATATAACCCCTTATATACTTCTAACTTTAACTTAATAGTATCATTATAATGAATTCATTCATCAATGGTTCCAGCCTTATACCATATATTTATAACAAGGCAAACAATCCACAACTCCAATTATCCTCAATTAGCAACTTTATTCACTAGTTCTTGTCTAGTCCATCCATTAAACATAACCTTAAGAAGAAGCAAGAAAATAATATAATTACCTTCTACAGTGGATTCAAGTCGAAATCCATGTTATGTTTAGCTTACAACAACCCAACACACCCCCAATCACTTCATACCAAAAACGACAACTATAGTAGTGTCAAACACCCCGAAAATGTTACAAAGAACAACTAATCTACCACTTCTCCATTATATGGTGTTTCTCCACACCATTTCTTTTCCAAAACTCCATTAAACAACAGCAAAATAGACAGCCCAATAGTAACACAAAACAGTCCATTACAAGTCGAATAATTCGAACTCACGGCTTCCGATCACCGTCCCGTGAGTTCTAACTATTAAGAAACGAATTTATCAACCTTTATTGATATTTAAAAGCTTAAATACATAAAGAAAGAATTTTCTTAACTAAAATACCTTCCATAACTCAAACTACAAAAGAAAAAAGAGGCAATATAGTGATACTTATGTCGTAGGGATCATTTTAATGTTATCGCTACTTGATTTCGTGCCCCGGATGATAATCTTGTTGGAAACCCTTGTGGGGAGATTGAGAGTAAACTTAGGGGTCTTATTTGGTAGTTTTCTCTGAAAAATTGAATAAAGAGACGATATAAGGATATAAATATCGATTTTTTTGAAAAGTCAAAAAGGTGCTACTTGGCACCCTATCATTGGCCCTTCTTCATATGCTTATATCTTTTTATCGGACATTCTATGAATGAACTGTTAAGAGAATTGGAAACTATATTGCAAGAACTTCAATTTGGTATATAATATGTCCCAAAAATACCTCATATAACACACAAAATGTATAACTCAAAAAGCTTTAGTGACATACCTACTTGTCACCTATGCAGTCTGTGCAGTCTCGCGAAATTGTAAATATCTCTCTACTCCAATATTGCATTGACAAACCGTTTAATGAGTTAGAAACTAGGCCCGTAGATATTCAATTTCATATGTGGATCATTCTAATTATATTGGAATAAAAGCTCCACTACATTAGACCTAATTTTCAGCACATTTATGAATGTAACTTATGATGACCTTTGCCAACTTTTGTTCCACAACTCGCTTGACTTAAAAACGTAACACACGACTATTATAAACCTAAAATAACTTATAGCATAACCTCATTATCACGTTAATAACCCTAGTCTCACTTTTTGAACATATACAGAATTATGACAAGTTGTCCCTCTGGGAATCTATAAGTGTACTGAAGTTTTTCGCTCGGTACTTTATCGGACTTACGATTATTGTTATATCTTGTTTCATATCATCGGTTGGATATGCTTATGTATTTACTATATCTAGGATTCGTATACTATAATACAACACTTACTTTGATCTATTATGGCCAAGTCTGCTACCCAACTCCATGTTACTCTCCCGCTGCTTATCCTATATGTATAAATTTAAGTCCCTTAATGCTTCCTCATTACTATTCATCTTAAGAATGACAGCCTAATCCCATCTCACACTTTGGAACATTCATCCATCTATTGTTGATTCGCCTTAATGTTGATATGTAATCTACCACTGATCACTTGAAACCTATTATGTAATATATTGTCACTAGGGCTCACATCTCATTGAGGAATATTTGGAGTTATTTTCCTGATCCACTTAGGATTACTATATGTCTATAACCGTCTTTCATAGTATCCCAACGTGATTCACCTTATGGGGGTATTTTAATCCTGTACAATTCATGGAATCCCTTTTCTTTGAATCATTACCCAATCAAAGGCCTAAATGTTATCTTCTTATCTATCACAATTACATCCTTATCCTACCACTAGGGTAGCATTCCATCTGTCACGCCCCAACCTTGGGAGGCGTGGCTGGCACCCGGTGCCGCACTGGCCCGAGTGAACCACTCTGCAACTTTTTTTTTCTTTGTGACTATCATGGGCCAACATGGCCACAACTAGTAATGTACAACTTGTAAGTGGGCAACAATGTATCAATATACTATCGTTCATAAAACATGAATACATATGGGCCGTTAAGGCCTCTGACATACTGTACAAACTGAACCTCTGTCTACAAAGCTTCTAAGATTTACTAACGTCAAATGGGACAGGGTACCGGCCTACCCATAAGTCTGTAGTAAAACTCTGACACGATGACTCATAGACTTGGTTGCACTCCGAATGAGGTGGAGTCTTACCGATTCTTCGTTGAATGCCAATCTCGTCTACTATGAGGGCTCGTCAAATTGATTATCTATACCTGCAGGCATTAATGCAGCGTCCCCAACAAAAGGACATCAGTACGAATAATGTACTGAGTATGTAAGGCACACAAATAAATACATAAGAGACATGGACGAAATATAGAGTAATTGACTCAACCTGTATGTTTAGATAACTCTATAAATAATAAATTACTTTTAGCATCATGTATATGTGTATGAATGTCATGTCTTGCATAGGTATATGTTTCATAACATCATCAGCCTCTGAGGGTATCCCATCATATCATATCGGCCACTGTGGACAAAATCATCATCGTATACCAGTTGATCAGGTGGTGGTGCGTATATAACGCCATAACCTTTCCCATATCCCATATA